>JAOUQW010000047.1:5873559-5900661 GCA_028565825.1 Olivaichthys viedmensis | reverse complement strand
AATGAACTCAATCTACTGTAGAATAAGTCTGTAATGTAATGAAACATGGAGAAGGTGAAAGGGGTGTGCAGACTTTCTGGCTTGACTGTATTAGTAAAAAAAAGTTCTGTTTAAAAAAAATCACATTTACTATTCAGAATTTTAATTTGAAATTCTGATCTAAGTAGTCAACTTCTAATGTTTCCATTTTTTGGATTAGGCATTTAGTTAAATGTTGTCTGTCTGACTTAGAAGTTTAGAAATTTTGCCAGATTATTTCTGCAATGCTGTCAGGGTAACATCATTTTCACCTCAATAACTCATCCAAATACAACAACTGATCAGTTAATGGTTTCAGTCTGTGTGCGTTCTGTGGATGTATGTGAGGGGCGAAATAAATGTCAACTATTCATGCGTATGGATTACTATATTTGTATATCTCTCTATATAAAAGAACTGATCACTGAGTAATTGTTATATATGTAGCATAATACCTTGTTTGCTTTTACTCTTTTGAGATGCTCTTGATTTAACCAGTTTAGCCATAGAACCAAACGTGTGCCAGATTGTTTCTAGTCCCTCTGTGCATGACGGCACGATGCTGATAAAGATCGTGCCAAATCAGCACAATGTATTGTTGAACGAGAAACAATAAAAAAAAACAGACATCATAGACAACCAGGCATCTATGTTCTAAAGAAAACAACATTTTCCAATTAGTTTTATAAAGACATAATTTATCCTGCTTTATATCAAGTTAATCTAACTGTATCAGTAGACATACATGCTTGGTGTGTTGTAGCTTGTTGTGTTTTAGGAAATACTATATTTTAGATGAGAAGTAGGAAAGAATGTGTTCTTTTATCTGAAAATTCTTTCAAGTCTTAGTTCATTGTTCAGCACTTTTTCAAACTTCATTCGCTGTAATTTATTAACCATACTTAATTTTAAACCCCATAATTGTATTTGGTGATGCTGAAGTCAAGTTCAGCTCTGATTAGATGCAGATTTTCCATAAATGGAAAACTAACTTCCTTTTCAGAGTGAAGTGAAACTACAGATAACCCATGTACCTGACTGAATGTTTTTACATTTCTTTTCTCAGTATTGTTATTGATTGTTCCTGGTGTTAAAATGCAATTCCTAATCCCTGTCATGAAAAGGTACCTGTAATGTAGCCCTGTGAGACTAAGCCTAACCCTGAAAACAAATTCATGCAGAGAATCTTCAATGTAAATTCATAATGAGGCTTTATCTGCAACTTGAACAAAAAAACAGCCCTATTAAAGACTTGAATTTCAAAAATGCATCTGATTAAACTGGTTATTGTGTATGTCCATGTTTTATATAATCGTTCAGTGATGCTGATCTTAAACACAAGGGTGTGTGAAACAAAGCTGTCAATGAGCAGACCACATATGCATGAAGTTTACAGCTACGCTTCGTAAATAATCTCCATTTGCACCGAGACCACAAATTAGTCTAGCCACAATCAACAAGGCTAACAAACAGGCTAAGGAGTGACTTGCAATATCTGTTATATACATAGTATCTGAGACTTTTTCATAGATATAAAACATATTACAGTATTGATTAAGCTGATTAATATTGTTATATTGGCTAGTTGTGTTCATCCATCATGCACATATCCATGGCATTAATGGCTGTAATAAGCTAATTCATCTAACTGCCTGAATATAGTGGGTCGCGTACTGCTGTATGAGAATAATATAAAGCTACAGCGCAGACTAGTGGAAGATTGAGGTGATTATCACCTTCAGCATGCTGGAAAGATACTGCTGTCTGTCCAAGACTGTAAGTCAAAACCAAGACCCAGAGCAAGGCCGCGTTTATGTTGTCTTGAGAAGTCTCATGAACGAAACCATGAGATCGAGACTCTGAATCTGATATGCAAACACATAAATTTTAACCTATATTCTGACAGTTTAAAAAGAAACATATTAACTAACTTAAAAGTTCTTGATGGATCTTGTCCAAGGTTGTCCAAAGCCCATTCTAATCAAATCAGCATGCAGTAGTAGAATGTTACAGATGATTCCACATGTACCCTACACTAATTTACAAATTTCTGCATTAAAAAACAACAACTTGTGTGGACTATTTACTACTTTCTAATTCCAGGTACATATTGTTTGCAGCTTGAATAGTCTTTCCTAATTTAAAAAAGGTACATGGAAATGCTTGCTTGTGCAGCTGCACCCACTAACAGTAGAAAAAAAAGACAAAAAGAGCAATAAAAAAACAAACATAAATAGACATTACAACTGACGTAAAACGTTATCATACAGCCAATACAAGACAAAGTGCAAACAGTACAATGAAGTACAGAAAAGAGTGCATACAGTACCATGATAGTTATTGTGTTAGCTTGCAATGGAGACAAAATACAAGAGGTGGTATCTACAAAATACAATGGTTACCTATTCAGTAAACAAGCTTGTCATTTTTAATACTGATTAACTGATTAATTACTGGTGTCATTTGTATAGTTTAAAGGCAATTATTGCATCAGCACGTGTTGCAACTGTGTATCCCCTACACTTTTAGAAGGCATTAATGTCACAGTCAAGTTGTTGTTCCTGTTTCTGTACACTGCTGTGAAAATTGCCTAAGTGTGAAAATCAACACCACCATTTCCTTTGCAGTACAGATCACAGAAAAGTCAGTTAAAAAATCCCTTGCACTCTGCTTTCCATATTAAACAGCAGCTGTGGAGTGAGACGATGACCACAGGTACGCCATGCATATAAATATATATAACCAGGTATTTTATTAGCTGTAAGACTAATATGTAAGATTAAATTTATATGGCTTTTTTAAAATGACATGCTCTGCTGTGCTCTGTTTCCATATAAAAGGAAATGCACTCTTTTTTTCTCTCTTTTCTGTGCCATGCAAATATAAAACAGCAAACAATGAATCAAATCCAGGTGAGTGCTCTAACAGATTCATGAACACAAATGTCTAAATAAAAATCCAAATGTTAACTAAAGATAACAAGGCATCTAATACTCTACACAGAAGAAGCCCTGTTTTTTGTATTTACATCTTTTTTTGTGTGTGCTTTTTTTCTCTTTTTCTCTTTTTAAGTGACTCAACAAGTCTCACGTTTGGAAGATTTTTCAGAGTTTGTCATTCTGTGTCTGGGCTTATCCTTTATCTTGGTTCTAATGTATGCATTTTCAATCTTACTCTTTATACAGATACGTGCATGGTGAGTTACACAGGTTCATAAATATAATATGCTTTCCTAATAACATTTGTGTAATATGTTTTTTGTCTTAAATTTTGCTTTTTGCAGGAGAAACTCAGCGGCGAGCTTCGAATCCCATGAGGAACAGGTAAGACCTGGCATATAGTGTATTATAAAAATAGGTCTTCAAAAAGGAATACGGTTTTCCTAGTATGTTCCATGAAAAGTTCACAAATATTTTCAGATAATTTAAGTAGTGGGGCAGTTTGTTCCAGAATTGTTTTCTAATAGACCAAAGTAGAATAAAATTCTGGAGGTTCTCAATCCAGTCCTCGCAAAACCCAAACAGTTCAATTCTGTCCTGGGTCCAAACACAGCCTCGCCTCGCTCAGTTTTCCCTCACTTTGGTGTGTTTGGAGCTGGAACAGAAGGAAAACATGAGCTGGATTAAGAATCTTTATCTTACAAGACTTCAGGCTACTGACTGACCAGTAATGCTGTTGGAGGATACACTTCTAAAGCTGTTTTGGAAAGTCATTTATATTACCATCAGAGGTGGGCAGGAACATTTACTTAAGTAACATTTTGAATAAATTGCATTGGCAATTTTTGTATTGTTTTAATGGGGAATAACTTATAATGGCAAAAATATATATTTACTTTGTTTAAATTAATTTTTTTTACATTCTCAACAGTGAGCTATGCTCTTCCTGCTATATTTTTTTGTGGCTGAATCCTAAATTGCACTCTATTGGGCATATAGTGTACTACGTAGGACTAGAACACCATTACCTCTGGTGTCACCCAGAAGAGGATGGGTTCTCTTTTGAGTCTGGTTCCTCTCAGGGTTTTTTCCTCATGTCATCTCAGGGAGTTTTTCCTTGCCACTGTAGCCTCTGGCTTGCTCTAGATCTGCATCCGGATTTCTGTAAAGCTGCTTTGTGACAATGTCCATTCGTGACCTCAGTATTATAAGGTTCTATCTGGCATTTTGGTCGAAAAACGAGTTAACCACATAAACTTCATCACTGGGGGAAACTTTATACTACTGTGGTGTTATTTTTTACGTTTTTAAAGTCTTTGGTGTAATATTTGAAAAAATAAAAAGTTCTATCTCCAAACTTACAGATAAACTTGCTTTTATAAGGTTCTCTCTGCCAGCCCATCAGCATCCAGTATGAATACACAACATAGGCAGCTGGGGTCAATTAATATACAGGTTATATTTTCACGCCGACAGAAAAGAGCAGAGTGGAAACCACAGTATGACAAGCCAGAAGAGGAAGAAATTTTCAGCTGCAGATGTTTTGCACCGCAAGTGTATAAAACAGAATGGTCTTACGATGTGTAAACGTTGTGACACATTAGAAAGTCTTCAGCCTAAAAATGTCTTTCTCCGCTGAGTTCTACCATTTATTAGTAATTTATTGAGATTGACGGCTTGATTAATGAGAAACAGCCAGATAGAACCTTATAAAACCAAACAGTATTGGAGTATTACAATATATAACAGTATTACAGAATAATAAGGTTCTATCTGTGTTTGGCCCCTGTTCAGAAATCCACTTTATAATTGTCTCAGAATTTTGATAATATAAATTTGAAGTAACCTTAAAGTATCGACCTTGTTGAGCTGTAAATGTAGATTACAGTACTTTAGAGTTTTGCTAGCTAGAATGTCAAAACTTTGAAGCCCCATATCTCAAAACAACATTTCACCCAGATAGAACCTTATAATACTAAGGTCATGTATTGTTAAAAGTGCTATACAAATAAAATTGAATTGAATTGATTGTTACACCCTATGTAAAGACTGAATAGGAAGCCATTTGGGATACGGCCTAACTGCATGTTCAAGGGGCTTAAAAAATAAAGTGACACAATTTTCACCTTCCAAGGTTTATGCAAAACAAATGCATAGTGTAGCACTATTGAGAATGTTCATTCTGTCTCTGACAGCATAAAACTACAGGCTCAATAATATTTAAACACATTTGAATACTAAATCGTTTTAATTAAATGAAATTCAAATGCATTTTTGAAGGAATTTGATAACCCTAGTCTTTCTGCAACAGCCATGTCACCTAGCTAGCAAGCAGAGAATGCGATGCATAATTTTAACATTCTTTCACAGACAAGAGGTTTAAATCTGTGTGTAATACCTGTTGATGCATTAGCTTAAATAATTTTTGTCTCCTTTTATTTACATTAAATTGTTTCACCATCATGACCACTGCTTGATCTGAAATGTAAATCTGATTTTGTGTATTTGGTAACATGATACTTTTACTTGAGTAAGGTTTTTAACCCACAGAGTGTTCATTAACCTGCATACTGTGCATTATTACTACTGTTATAGTAGAATATATAAAATAACATAATGTTATTCTATAATGTTATTCTACCTCATTGTTGTTATTAAGGTTTTGGCAAAACCAGAAGAGACAACCAACAGAAGGCACGCTTATAAAGAGAAAATAAACTCAATCTATCTTCAGTGGACACCTGACAACTGAATATCAGTCTAACCATGCTACACAAACCCCAATGTTATTCCCATTGCATGTATGTGCATATCTCCAACATGTAATCACAGTATATTGTAACCTTTAATGGCATAAATTCCTATGTAAAATCAATAAATACCTTAATAATGGCCTTTTAAATATATATATATATATATATATTTATTTGTAATTGTTGCCTTATGATCTTCAGATGAGATGATTTTCTCCACTGGGTGTTATTTTAAATTCAGCCAATAGAGGGTGCAGTTTCACTGTTTAATTTAATGTGAAAATTGTGTTTTTTGCTCTTAATAACAATAGTTGAACAATGTGAACAAAAATATATTTTTAAGTTGAGGGAAAAAAAACTAAACTATGGTTCCTTGTCCCATATCAAATATCAACCTAATATCAACCCATATCTTTCCACCTTATAGCAACCTACGTAGTGTATTAAGAGTAACATCACAGTACCACAGTAAATCCATGGTAATGTCATGGTCAAGCATATAACAACCACAGTTACCATAAGATACCATAGTAAAACTGTGGCAGTATCATAGTTAAATTAGTTAATAAACAAATGATACATTCAAATAGGGTTGTGTTTGCTGTGAAGATTCCACATGAACAGCACACTTTTGAGAGTTGAGAGTTGACTCAACGGTGACGTTTTTTAAATATGGGTCTTTTTTTAGTCATTTACCAACACATCTGAGGGAAATGTTGATATTTCTGACGATTTTGTCTTGTTTCCACTGTCACTGTGTCTTTACATTTGAAGGACATCATTCGAAGATAGGGCCTTCCAGAGCAAAGCTTCTAGTCCACTTCCATCGCATTGTTCATATAAAAGACTTAACTACTTATGTGCTAGCTAGCTAACTCATTAGCCTCAGCCATTATGTAAGGAATAAAACACTCGGGGCCTGCAGTTATCGGAAAATGATCAACGATGGGGTGGTGTGATGCGGCCGTTACCACCCCTGAGTTGATCATTTTCCTATAACGGGCATGCCCCCAAGCGTTTTATGCTGTTTATACCACAGCAATTTGCCAATGATTACGCATTTTTATTTATTACAGAATGACATATCATACTTTTATATCTGTTTATAGTTACATTTAATGTTGTGGAACGTCCGTGAAACAACTTAGTTCCTGTCATCACTTACGTTACAACAGATATAAACAGTCGTTCCCACACCAGCCTCTCTCTTTTTTCTCTCTCTCTCGAAGTAAATAAGACAAAAAAAAAAAAAAAATGAAGCTTGTCATGTTACTGATAAACCGCAAAGCACAAACTGCTCTGCCCTGAAGACTTTCCCACGGCGGAAAAAAAACCTAAAGGAACAACTTTACCTCTGACTGTTACAAAGCGCTGACACCGTTGTCTCCTTCCATAAATGTTCAATAAATGTTCTCCTTAAAGAATATTTACGATGAAGTACCACAGTAAAAAAAATCCTGTTCCATGGTTCAGTGTCTGATACCCATGGTGACAATAAAGTAACATAGTAAAACCATAGTGTATCAAATATACTATATTAAACTATAGTGGGGGGTTTTTTGTTTTGTTTTTTGGTAAGAGAGGCGCTCATCTCACTATATTGTGAATTATTATTTATTTATTTTTATTGTAAGGCATGCATGAAGATTGGATGAAGTTATGAATATGCAAATATGCCTGGATTTGAGGTCTCCTATTGGTTGAGAGTATGAAAAAAAGAAAGAAAAAAAAGGCTCTTTGGCCACACTACTGTACTAAATAGTATATCAATGTTGGTAAGCCAACAATAATTACCACAAGCGTCTTAGGCTACTATTTTTGATATACTACTGTAGTAGTAGGCTAGTATGCGGTTTGGGACACGACCTCTGTTGGGAGTGGGCTTTTCTTCAGCTCTTGGCGTCACAGCGCACAGCTGAGGGTCGGGGCTACAAAAGCCTCTCACACACACACACACACACACACACACTCTTCTCTCAGAGCACACGGGAGCAAGAAGCGACATTTGCCCGAATAAAGTAAGTTACTTTAGATTTCAGACTTCGGCGTTTCAATGTTTAGTATACATTTGACTTCAATTGCAAGGACTTGTTTTTGTTTTCACAGATGTTGCGAAGCGCATCGTTGCTCGTGTTGCTCGCGGCGGCCGCCTGTCATGCCGAGGTGAGTTGTCTTTAGTTTCTCTTCTTTTTCCCTTTCCTTTACCCTGTAAACGAGGAATGACTGACATTCATTACGAATTAAATTCCGTCGTCAGCCACTTTAGTTTATTGTAACACACGGGTTTTGTTTGAATTTAGTGCTGCCTGTAGTACCGTTGAAACTTTATATCGTTCAAACCGACGCGTCAGTACCGAGCCGCAGCCTGGCCATCAGGAGGGTGGGCTGTTTTCTCTTCAAATAATACTTTCATTTGTAGAACATTTGTTTAAAAACAGTTAAACAGCCTGTTGTTTTAAAACAAAACACGCTTATGTCATGTCATGTCATGTCATGTCGATGAAGCCTGTCAACCCAAACCTGTGCCTGGTTGAATCTAGTCCAGTTTAAGACTGTGGTCTTAAAGTAAATATCCAGTTGACACTCATTTCTGCCTACCTCCAATTGAGTTGATTAGTGAAGACATAATTGTCCGAATTTTGCTTTAGTTTTGCACATAGCAAACAAATAATGGACACTTATGACCACCAATAAGCATGAGGCAAACTCCATGCTGTCCTCAATGGCAAGTCGCATCTTTTTTTTGCCCAGTTGTGCTATTTGTGTAAAGTACAAAAAAAATTTTTTTTTGTAAAGTAGCACAATGTCCATATTTAAAATTTTGAGTATATAATTCTGGAAAAGTATGGAATTTAAAGACATTCGTTTCCAGACCTGGAAAAATATGGAAATAAAAAAAAAAAGTTTTGGAAAAAGTGTGTATATTCTGACACCAAGTATCTAAACCCGTGGTACTTAGACAGTTTCTTATTCTCTGCACTAACGAAGTCGCACTCATGCATATCATTTCATCGTTTCCTTTTTCAGTCTGGTTAGTTTTTTTTTTTTTATTGTGAAAATGTCTTGAAAAGGTTTGGAATTTTCTCACAAGGAAAGGGCAAGAACCCTGTTTAAATCCATTCAAGTGATTCAAAACAGCTGCCAATACAGTTTTCAGCTATGTAAGGGCAGCAACATTTGTTCATCTTCATAGATTGCAGTATATCAGGAACCACAAATCTGTTTGGGATTAGATTAGATTTAGTTTATTTAAGGGAAGCAAAATTTAGATACGAAACATGTCTTGGCTGATTTGAGTACATTTGCAATAATTTTGGTAAAAGGGAAGCTACAGTTATGTGCAGATTGCTATAAGTATAGCTTCTTAAGCTGAAATTTCTTTCTTAATGCCAGTCTTAAACCAAACTTGACGTGGCTTGTTGGTGGTCTTTACATCCCTGCCGTGATGTCACTCTGTAGGTTGGTGTCCAAGTTTAAGATGTTTATTTAGTTAATGAACGTGTTGTGTGGCCTCACGGTCGGTCGGCTTGGTGTCGCTGGCCTGACAGTAAATGAACTCGTACAAACAGATAAGTGTAAAAGCCAAGCGGAAGCATGGGAGCCTGTAAGACAGATGTATACAGCTGGTGTTTGTGCTGGCAGTGACGTAACGTTATGCTGGCAATTGAAACCATTGTCACTTGCCACTTGGGTGGTACAGGGACGTTATAACACACCGAGGCTTTTCCAAACACAGGAGGGTCTTTGTGTATTTTGTTGTCTTTGAACATACACTCTACAGACACACTATGGCCACTAATGATGTGTTTGTGTGTCTCTGTGTGTGTCTGTTTAAAACTCTGCCACTTGAACAGCTGCTGTTGAGTCAGTCAGCTGGTATTTTTTCGGCATTCAGGTGTTGACAAACATGGCTGAATGTGGCAGATGTGCTCGTCTTTTCAAGTGTGCGCCGAGAGGCCCGTTAAACACACATGCCTCACTGTGCACTATGTAGAGCTTGAGATGCTGGCTTTTATGCCCTGTCAAGTGCATTTTCTACACCATTTGAAATGTGCTTGAGGTTAGAATGAAGCCTGAAAGATTATAATAGTTTAGTAAGGAGTGTAGAGAGAATTTTCCTTGATCAGTTGTTAGCAGCTGGCTACATTTTTGTGTGGCTTGTGATGATTAGGATTAGGATTTGCACCATTTAAAACACTTAAGCTTTATTATGTTCACAAACTCCTAATTTCTGATTCGATCTAACATTTGATCAGTTTTCCAAGAGCATCGTAACGCTAAGATCATCTTAACTGGTAGTGAGAGTGTTCAATGTGTTTACATCCCTGATAATGTACGAAAGCCAGTATGGATCTGTTAACATACTGGCTTTCGTACATCATCAGTGATGTAAACATTTTTGTCTAAAATGAAATGTTTTTCAAAGTCAGCCAATGTCTTCTTGGCACATAATTTCCTCCCACTGTTGTTCGCACATCCTTCAGTATTAGCAGAATTATTCAGCATAAGTGGCTGTGCAGGAACATATTCATTGTCAGTCCTCATAGCACCGTGCACTCCAGCACTATCATGTGACTTCTAGAAGAGACAGGATTTAGAGTTATGAGCTGTCAAATGAGGGGAAGTCAGCCACCTCTTCCCTCATTGACAGCTCACAGTCCAGTCCCACCCTTAGGGCCCATCGGTTTCAGAAAATGTCAACAAGCTCCTGAATTATTAAAAGCTGGACACAGGCTAGCTGGCACCCTCTTATCAGAGCTGATGTAAAATTCATGAATCAGGAGCGAGTGGAGAGGATTGATTTAAGCCTGTGGTATATTTTGCATCAACACTGGGGGAAAAAAAGAAGTTCTTTTCTACAACAAGAAAAACAACATAGTGAGATAGGGATATAATTTGGGTTTAGGTGTTGTCATGAATAGCATCTGTATTGGGTGTAGAACGGTATGAGAAATTCACAGTATGATAATCGTACTACCAAATATCATGTTTTTTGGTGTAACACAGTATCTACTTATAACCTCGCATTTACGACAAAATTAAATGCAGTTGTTGAACTAAAACCTCTACACTCTACCACTAAAGGTCTTAGGATGAGACTGACATGAGAGAGTCTTATCAAAGCTGTTCTTATGTAGTTTTATCCAACAAATGTCCTTATACTGCCGTTATAAGTCAGTTTCAAATAAACAGGTTTGTGGCACTTAGCCTGCAATACTTTATCAAAGCAACGCAGAACAAATCTGGAATTATTGTTGTGTAAAATGTAGGTTACCATGTTTAATTTTTTTTATGGATGGTGCCACCTCAGGAAATAATGTTTTGTTGTGATGTCATTATTTATACTGGTATAGCATAACGTTAACACAAGTACAATATGCGTACATGCATTGTTTAAGTTTGGTTCAGTCTGTCCTAAAGACAAATGGACACACTCAGATGGGAGACATTAGGATTCAGTTCACTCTGGTATATAGAGACTATCAGTGATGGTATTAGGAGAGGTTTGGTGAAATTGTGGGAGTGACCATGTGAGTATAAATGTGTGAATGAGGTCATAGAAACAAGTCTTTTCTTTCTTTCTTTCTTTCTTTCTTTCTTTCTTTCTTTCTTTCTTTCTTTCTGGCTGTCTGTCTTTTTTCCCATCTGTCTGTCTTTCTGTCTCTGTCTTTCTTTCTTTCCTTCTGTCTTTCTTTCCTTCTGTCTTTTTCTTTCCTTCTGTCTGTCTGTCTGTCTTTCTTTCCTTCTGTCTATCAGTCTGACAGTCTTTCTTTTTTTCTTTCTTTCTTTCTTTCTGTCTCTCTGTCTGTCTTTTTTCCTTCTGTCTGTCTGTCAGTCTGTCTTTCTTTCTTTCCTTCGGTCTTTCTTTCCTTCTGTCTGTCAGTCTTTCTTTCTTTCTTTCTTTCCTTCTGTCTGTCAGTCTTTCTTTCTGTCTCTGCCTGTCTTTCTGTCTTTCCTTCTGTCTGTCTGTCAGTCTTTCTTTCTGTCTATCAGTCTGACAGTCTTTCTTTATTTCTGTCAGTCTGTCCGTCTGCTCCCAGACTCTAAAATAAAAAATGTTCTTACTTACCCATTTTCAGCAGCAAGTACAAACGTTGAGTTGTATGTGAGAGAAAAAGAGGGAGAAAGAATTAAAGGACTGACTGCCAAGACATGTCTGTTTTTGAAAGTGGGTTAATTGCTAGCAGCAGTAAAGGCCGTTGTATCACTAAAGAACACATGTGTGCCATGTGCCTGTAATTTAATGTGACCTTATGTACAGTTGAAGTCTTCAGGACAGTGAGAGGAATTTTTTGAATGATGCGTTTGAAGAAATTATGTTATCAAATTATACCTTACTGTACTGTCCAAGTATGTGGATAAAAGGGCAGTCATTTTGGTATGATAAGGCAACACGGTCTTACACATGCAAATTCATAACTGTTTGTACAACTTAATTCATATGACAAGTTACAAAGGTTCGTACTTTTTCCCCCACAACTTAATTCCTATGAAATCGAACAAAATCCAACCACACCGCCCTCCTTTGTTCAAATTTGTACAAATTCCTCATGAGATCATTTTGGGATAAAGAGAAACACTGTCCAAAAAAGCAGGATTTGAAATAGTCTTTTCTGTACCTCGAAACATCTGTCAGCTATTACTCCCAAAACTCCCAGCCCAGCATAGCAAGCCTACAGAGAGAGAGACAGAGACAGAACAGGGAAGGAAATTCGATATGGAGAAAAATAAACAATAAGTAAAACTGAATGTGGGACCACTGAGACTCCTAAACAGATAGCGTTCGTTGTACCTCTGATTCATTTCTGTATCTTCCCACCTCTTTTTTTTTTTTGGAGACCTTGGCGTCTCTTGCCTATTCTTCTTTCTGTCCTCAATGTCGCATTCAGCTCGAGACCTCAATAGAGATTCAATCCAGTGAGACAGGCTTATAAAGCTCTATAGCAAGAGCATTAATAATAATAAGATCCTACTGTAAAAGACATTCGGGTTCACACAACCTGAAAAGAAAAAATAAACAAGGAGAACGCTTGGGTGAGAAATAGATTCTTTGTGCTATTGTGTTTTAACAGCGGTTAAATATGCATGTTTCTATTGTGGTGGGAAAGACCAGTGGGTTTTGTGCTGATACATGAAACTCGACTTCAATAAATTCTTTCAGAGTAATAGACTAAGCATTTGAATTGGTGTAATGTTTTTGGAAAATTGAGTCATCTGTGGAATAAATTATCTCATTTATTGCAACATACAGCTGTTTTTGCTGTGACTGTAACCAACACACAATCAAGGTTAAAAACATGTCATTAAATTGGTTCAAGTTGTGAAGGGATTGTAGCAGTTTGGATGTGTGTGAATGTGCATTCATGGAGTTGAGAAATGTTGCTCTCCCGACCCCTCTCTGTGTAAAGCTAATTAGAAACACGTGTGTGTGCAGCCAAGCTTATCTCCATGTTTAACAAGCAGGAGACTTGTCGGGTGAGGCCCTTTTACGCTGACCAGCATACCCCAACCTCAACTGATACAATAGAAACTACATAGCTGGTCTCAGAACAGCCAAAAGCAAAAGCAATGGAGATTCTTCTGTTACAACGTCGTATTAAGGCGCCACTCATGGCTTCGAGTCGTTTTCCACTCTTAAAAGGCCCCAAGTGTGTTTTAAAACAGTGCAGGTGGATGTGGAAGAAGTAGTTCAGGGAAAATCACATGTAGTCCTAGAGTATTGTTGCATCTTTTACACCCTTAATGTTCGGGTGTATTTTTAAGTGACATACATAAAACTAATGGCTTAAAGGCTTATTATTCTGAAATTGCAACAAGGAAGATCAATTATTTAGTACCAAATGATAGTAAACCTTTTAAATGTTTAATCCCTTAAACTCCCAGGACATGTCGGCAGGTCCAGACTTTCCTATTAGTTTCACTTTAGTTACTGAATAATTAAAGACAGTTACTTAATAATACGCTTTAAGATGGATAACAAAATAATAAGCTGGGACTTATTAGGGGATAAAGAAAAAGGATAGTCTTAGAAGTTTAGAGATTCTCAGGCTAAGAAACTGTTGATAAAGCATTAAACATGCATATACATCATACAAAGATAATACTTATTAAGTCTAATGTTTACGTGACTTCACATGATTATACACATTTTGCATTTGTAAATTAGCCCACTTTACAAAATCAGACATAATGTACAGACTTAAGTGTCAGTGATCGTGTTGAAGTGGTCCACCAGCTTCAAGTTAAAAAAAATTATGTGAAAGTACATTCCTAATGACCTTTACTTCCCACCCCTACAGAAGGAGGCATTCAAAGTTCTCACTGTCAAGGGCGTAGCCTTGCCATGAGTAGGGCAGAGTCCTGATTACTTCAGAATGTACCGCAGTCCAAATTCAGCATACGTAGGCCTTGCTAATGAGCTGATTCAGTGAGTCAGTGCAACTCTTCAGCGCTGTGGAGTCTGACGTTCCTGCTGTAACCAGATTCTGGACTGAGAGTAGTGCATAAAAAGGAGAGAATCCCCACACCCCCAGTATCCATTTCCCAGTATTGATTTTGTCTATATGACTCTTAATGTAGGGTACAGCATACTGCATCTTACATTAAAATGAGCGGAAAACGGGCTAAAACAACTGAGTGGGATTAGATTTTCTCTTCTCACTACTGCATACAGTTTACTGTTATCAAATTTATCCTTATTATGATTTGTGCTTGAACTTGACCTCTGTATATAGGTGAACTCAAATTCGCCAGTTGCCGCCGCTTTTTTCCCATTTAGAGTAATAACACTGCACAGTATTTTGGGAGCAAGGTCCCTTTAATAGTGACCAATTAGGAGCAAACGTTTGAAGTAGTTTTTCAACACTTCAGTATGGAATCAGTCTACAAATGACTGCTGTCATGAGCATTTCCCCCTCGAAATCCCCTGCGTAGGCTTCATCATTTCAGATTTTACTCTTGCAATTATATCTCAGATGGAAATCTAAGATGATTACGATTACTTTAACAGCAAAGCATGTAGTAGTCGTTGGTACGTCCTTCAGGTTTCTGAATCGTCTGTCCCTCTTCCATTCTCTATTCTCCCATTAGCCTAATGCCAGCTGTCCTAGTACAAGTCGGTCACACCCCAGGCCAAAGAGGTCTGAGTGTGAGCTGACCCTATGTGTCTGTCTGTGTGGGAGGGAGGTGAAAATCACCATCTACCATCTGCAGCAGCTGACTGCTGAGATCTAATGGATCCACACACATCTTCAGATTATGTAACATCACATCCTACTTTTATTCAGTGACGGTGTAAAGGGTCAAGCAAACTTGTCACAGGACATGTATGCATTTAAATATACACACATATGGTTTGTGTGTGTGTGTGTTGTCTTGCCTTTCATCCTAGGGTTTTTTAGTCCTTCTGTAACCCCTTACACTCACCAGACTTGTCTTGGAATGTGAGGAATGAGCCGTCTGCTCTTTCATTTCGGGTCGGGTCACTGTCTATTGGTGTGTGTGTGTGTTGTCTTGCCTTTCATTCTAAGGTCTTTTGGACCTTCTGTAACCCCTTACACTCACCAGACTTGGCTTGGAATGTGAGGAATGAGCCGTCTGCTCTTTCATTTCGGGTCAGGGCTCACTGTCTATTGGTGTGTGTGTGTGTGTGTGTGTGTGTGTGTGCAAACTATAACTAGAGAAAACTATAGCCCCACTTTTCACTACATTATACTGTAGGGACTAAGAAAAATGGGTTCTTTTGTGTATTGTGAAAACATTCTTTGTCATCTTGTATTGTGGTTGCCAAATGCACCTCCTTTAAACCTCCAATTGTGTACTTACTTACTTTGTGTACCATAATGACTTTTATTATCCTCTGTTATTATTAGCTATGTAAGCGTTACTTTAATTAGTTTAGTGTACCCTCTTTTGTAGTCACTTTGTGACCTTTGTAGCATTATAAAGGTTATGTCTGGGTAAAGACAGAACCTTATAACACTTGCTTTTAGGAGAGACACAGAATCTATGATGCTATGGTCGAGGTGCGAGACATGCTTTATGCAGGCCAGCATCTGTGCACTTTGTTTCGTGATCTTTTCCCTACTTAGATGTGTACAGCTTAGCAAGGCATTTTATTTATGGGTCAAAGATGACACTTGTATTTTTTACATCCAAAGGCTGTCCATTTTACAGAAGACCAAGAACATGCATAAATACAACACAAATTAATCTCTGTGGCATACCTTTAAGAATATTACATTTGTATTTATTTTGCTGTTTTGGTAACCCTTTTTGTCTTTGACACATATATTAAGATTATCACCGTAAGAGTAATGTGATCTAAAGTAAGCATGACCCTTGGACATTATAATTTAATTTTAATTAGGAAAAAAAAAAAATCAGATATTCGCACATTTACTCTGAGGAGGTCCAAGCAGAAGGTGAGAGGATATTTTCAGTGTGTGCATTGCAATGTAACAACGCACTGAACATCAATTAGTTTTATTTACACTACAGGCCAAAAGTTAGGAAGCAACACTTTGTAAAAAATAAACACGAAAATTTTATACATCTGATTCTCACATGCAGATGCTTCTGATGGTTTGATGAACTGAATCAGGTGAAAATCTCAGATATTGAATAATCAATGGAATATTTTGCACATCTTTGGTTAGTCAATAAACATGATGTGTTGTTTTGGTTGTACAGAAATTGACTTAATTGTAAAATATTTTTGAAACTGATAATGAAAAAACTGGGCATTTCACACTTTCCAACTGATTTTTGTAGATTGAAAAATTGGGGAAAGACTGGAGATCCCACACTAAACGACTGGAGATCACATATTACCCAACTTATGACTTGTTGCTAAATAGAAAGGTGCCACTGGACTGCACTGAAGGTTGGGTTGAAAAAATCAAACATGTTTAATACACTCTGACTCTCTCTGACTGACAATTAGAGTCTGTACCTATCGCACACTTCTCGAATTTCTGTGCCGACTGTCAACTCGGACCTAATCTGCAGACTAAACACAATCATGAATCAAGGTTATAATCGGGGTAAAACTTTTGTAGTCTAACCCAGGCTTAATCTAACACTGAAATATTAGCCGCTAAGCGGAATATTGGTGAAGCCTAAAGAGGAAATTCACACTTTCCCATGAAATGTTTCCTTTGCCTCAACTCGAATGCAGTGTATTTGGAATTCTCACTAGAAAATAACTCATTTACCAAAGTGAAGCAGACAGAATTAAAGATGACTGGACCACCTCAGGCTGACACACGTCTGGGAAGAGCCTCAGTGTAAGTAGGGCCTTTTAGAGAGCTGCACGTTGTGTCTTGCTAAAACTGTGATGTTATCAGAGGCTATTTTAGGCTCAGCTTGTCAGACATGCGACATTACTCGTATGGTTTAACTTGTGCTTAAGTGTGTGGCTCTGGCTAAACATAGACCTAACAAGTGATGATTCATCCACTGAAATTAGCATTGCTGCTGAACGCTGGACGCAAAGTTAAATGACACCACACACACAAACATAATTAAGTTAAGATTTCTAACCACTGGGATCCTTCAGAGATGCAAAAATGGCAGGTGAAATCTCACACACACATGCATTTTGTATTACTACACTTATGAGGTCTTACATGGCTTCCAATGAGACTGTAAAAAAAAAACCCTCCAGTTTCAAACCTAATCTTAATTAGAGGAAAAATAAATGTTTTGGCTCTTTAAGTTTTATATTTATATATGAGAGCAGCACCTCGCAAGCTGTCTTTTTCACATTCTATGTCACTCTATCAATACAAAGACACACCTTGCACAAACACACCCACAGGGCCTCAGTGGACAAACAAGTGCTGTAAAATGACTTGATGTAATTATTAGTGCAATTAGTTTATCAGTTTATCTGCCCTGGAGACACAGAAAACACAGTTCTCTGATAAGCAGTGGATTATCTCACCTGGATACTGTAGAACTGCTGCTGTAATCAGAAAGACTGTCCCATGCTCATCCCAGGACTTACCAATGTGATCTTACCAAACATGTTGTATCCTTTCAATACATCTAGTGCTGTTGCCTTTTCTCGACTGTAATGATTTCTTCCTCATGTTGTCTCAGGGAATCTTTCTTTGCCACTGTTGCCTCTGGCTTCCTCATTAGGGATCTAGATCTACATCCGGTTTCCTCCCACTCTTCCATGAGTTTATAGCTATGGTGTAATGTTGCTAGCTAAAGATCATCATTAGGCCCTGATAGTGTGAAATATTTGTAGATGCAGTAACAGATCGTCATTAGGGCTGTTAGAATTAATTTCACTGTTTGGATAATATTTGAATTGTAATGATTCCACAGGGAGGAAATTGGCAGATTTTTCACATCTACGGTAGCGTAAGAAATGTAAAATCTAGCTAAATTTTAGCGAGAAAGACATTTATGATAAAGTTTATGATAAAATTATGATATCGCCTTCTTGTGATTTTCTTTGCCTAGGAAAGCGACACAGTTTTCCCCTTCCGTGGTGTAAGTGATATTAACACAGAGTGTGGCGCTACTGATTGTTTGTTTCGTCGGAGGCAGTATAAAATTACAGGTTCATTATTATTGGAATGCATTTGAATACTACGTCTTCTACGTAATTAGAATTCAACTGCAAATTTTAAAGGACTTTGCCAACCCTAATCTTGAGCCAGTGTTCCAATGTTAAAATAGATAAATCCATGGGTGAGTTAGACAGCAGATGAGTGTGAGAGTCGCGGATTTGGAGAGGCTCCTACATTCCTCTCTTCTGCTCTGGAGGGGAGAATATTTGCTTTCTCATTTCCTTGCTTTCATTTGTCTCTTTTTTTACATTCATGCCATCCGCCTGCAGGTCCAGAGAAAACGGCTCACACACCATGTCTGTTTGTGCTTCTGTCTGAGCGAGAGCGAGAGAAGGAGCAACTTCCATTTCAGCTGTTACAGCATAATTACATTTCTTCTTACTTCTTATTTCACTTGGTGCATAGGTCACAGTTGAAGGGTCTCATGCATAGGCAGATGGTCTTCTCTCTCTCCCTCTCTTTCTCTTCATTGTCAGCCTCTTTTGGTGAACAACATTGATACTAGTGCACACTTGAATTTACTATGTCATTAGTCTTTAATAGAAATGTAGAATATCTCATTTGCCAGTGCACTCGATACATAACAGAAAGGAGAATTGCACCCTTCAAAGTCTGTTTCCATATGCATCATCTGGTGTGAATTAAATATGTCCATGTAATAAACTTTAGTATAATATATGAGAGGCAAAGACATAACTGTCCTTAAGTGCTTGTGGTTGAACATCAATGAGCCGCCTTGATCTCTGTAGTCTTGATGAGTCTCTATTAAGGCCAGCTGTTGTCATAGATACTTTTTAAAGATCTCAGGGTCTTTGAACAAGTGTCTGCAAGCTACTGTCAGGACATGTATTCAGAAACATCATAACATCATGGAGCTTATATAAGAAGAAATCGCTAGTCTTTTGTTCAGAAGGATATTGCAACTTCAAATCTAAGGCCTTTCTGTCTTTCGGAAGACACAAACTACACGACTACAAATTGGGGCTAAGCTTATCAGTTGGCCAACATTAAGGTTCCACAGACTTATCAGCATCAATGGAAATCATATGGATAAAGCACTGATAATGATTCATTAAACAGGTTCTAATCAATCACTTACAGAAAGTGGGTTTTTGTGTGAAAACAGTTCATTTGTAAGGTGTAATTATGCTCTCCCGGTGTCCGGAGGCCGAGTGGCGTTGGAGTGATGACGTCCTTGGCAGCGGCGACGGACACCCGAGGGCCTCCCACCGAAGCCTGGGGGGCGGTGCCGAGACGTCTTCCCCTTGCTTGGGGGGCGGAGGAACGTCGCCATCCCCGAAGCCCGGGGTCGGTGCAGTGACGTCCTCACTGGGGTCTTGAATCTCAGCCACGCCTCCAGCGGCATTTGTGAGCTCGGCCATGCCTCCTATGGCGTCTGGGAGCTCGGCCACGCCTCCTGTGGCGTGTGGGAGCTCAGCCACGCCTCCTGCAGCGTCTGGGACGGTCTCGGCGGCCGTCCATAGCCCCCCCCAAAAGATTCCAGCGAACTCCCCCCCCGCTCCTGGGAGGGGGGCAACCCGGGCTGGGTCGGCACCGAGCTGCGTCTGGTTCTGGTGGAGAGGGTAATCGCGCGGGCCGCGATTAGCGGGGCGGCTGGCCGTGGTTGCCGCTGGATTGGCGGCGCGATGGGGGAGGCGAGCTGATGCGCCACGGTTAACACGGCCATGCGAGCAGCCAGGCTGTTAATCCTTTCCTGCCTCTTCTCACTCTCCTGGCGGAAGCCCTTTGCTTCCCCGGTGGGGATGGGCTGTTTGCTCGCGGAGGCCAGCGCTACATATGGGGCGAGCTCTTCCATCCAGCGCTGGTGCTCTGCGAGCTCCGCCAGGATTTCCTCCGTGGTAAGCCTCGCTGCGTCCTTCTTTGTGGTCTTCCGATCTGTCATGGCTGCATAGCGGTGGGAACAGGACCCAAGCGCGAGGCTTTTCTTAGCTTCAAACATATTTATTATGATGACAAAGACCGGGTGAAACAAACAAAACACACGCCGCGACAGGCGTGGTTAACACACAAACATCGGAAGACAATACAGGACGGAAACAAGCGGGTATTTAAACACTTAGAAATCAAGGGGAGACAGACGAGGAACAGCTGGTAACATTTAACATAACTCACGTGACAGGGACAACTAAACATAAACAGAAACGCATGGTGGCCGCTGCGCGCGTGACAGAGCCCCCTCGCTACGGCCGTCCAGGGGGGCCACAGTCCGGGTGGTGGCACGGAGTCCGGCCCTGTGCTGCGTACCAGCACCCGGCCCGGGGGCGGAACGATGACGTGCTTGGTGGCGGCGACAGACACCCGGGGGCCTTCCACCACGGTGTCCGGAGGCCGCATGGCGTCACCGTTCCCGAAGCTCGGGGGCGGAGGGATGACATCCTCGGTGGCGGCGACGGACACCCGGGGACCTCCCACCGCGGTGTCCGGAGGCCGAGTGGCGTCACCGTTCCCGAAGCTCGGGGGTGAAACGATGATGTCCTCGGCGGCAGCGACGGACACCCGGGGGCCTCCCACCATGGTGTCCGGAGGCCGCATGGTGTCACCGTTCCCAAAGCTCGGGGGCGGAGGGATGACATCCTCGGTGGCGGCGACGGACACCCGGGAGCCTCCCACCGCAGTGTCCGGAGGCGGAGTGGCGTCGCCTTCCCCGAAGCCCGGAGGCGGTGCAGAGACGCCCACAGCATGGGCTCCTGTCGGTGCTCCGCCTGGTATGGAGAGCCCCTGAAAGAGCTCTGCCAGCCTGTCTACGTCTGTGCCGGACACCCGGGAGTCCCCCCCCCGCAGTGTCGGGAGGCGAAGGAACGTCGGCATTCCCGAAGCCCGGGGGCGGTGCAGAGACGTCCTCCCCTTAATTGGGAGGCGGAGGAACGTCGCCATCCCCGAAGCCCGGGGGCGGTGCAATGACATCCTCCCCTTGCTCGGGAGGCGGAAGGGAAGTCATCGTCCCCGAAGCCCGGGGGCGGTGCAATGACGTCCTCACTAGGGTCTGGGAGCTCAGCCACGCCTCCTGCAGCGTCTGGGAGCTCGGCCAAGCCTCCTACAGCGTCTGGGACAGCCTCGGCGGCCATCCATAGCCCCCCCCAAAAGATTCCAGCGAACTCTCCTCCCTCCGCTCCTGGGATGGGGGCGACCCGGGCTGGGTCGGCGCCGAGCTGCGTCTGGTTCTGGTGGATATGGTGATCGCGTGGGCTGCGCTCAGCGATCAGCATATCTGATCGGAGGCGAGCTGGTGCGCCGCGGTTAACACTGCCATGCAGGCAGCCAGGCTGTTAATCCGTTCTTGCCTCCTCTCACTCTCCTGGCAGACGAGGCCCCACCCCTCTGCTTCCCTGGCGAGGATGGGCCGTTCGCTCGCGGAGGCCAGCACTACATATGGGTGAGCTCTTCCATCCAGCACTGGTGCTCCGCAAGCTCCGCCAGGATTTCCTCAACGGTAAGCCTCACTGCGTCCTTCTTTAAGGTCTTCCGATCTGTCACGGCTGCGTAGCGGCGGGAACAGGACACAAGCGCGAGGCTTTTCTTAGCTTTAAACATATTTATGATGATGACAAAGACCGGGTGAAACAAACAAAACAACACACGCCGCGACAGGCGTGGTTAACACACAAACATCGGAAGACAACACAGGACGGAAACAAGCGGATATTTAAATCAAGGGGAGACAGACGGTAACATTTAACATAACTCACGTGACAGGGACAACTAAACATAAACAGAAACGCGTGGCGGCCGGCGCCATGGTGACCGCCACGCTATGTCCGTGCACAGCCGCGCGCATGACAAAAATGTACTGTAGATACACCGAGTTTTGCTGGAGGTTGAGTTTGAGTGAGAAAATAACTCATCAATTTTGAAAGATGAGGTTATTCAATGCCTTTTGTGTCAAAGCAATGAAAACTGATCCACAGTTAAGTTCACTTGAACGGCTTTTGTGCTAACTGTGTGAAGAGATTTGAAAAAGTGAACTCAGTATTGAGAAATGTCTGTAACCAATTGTAAAAAACTGTGAAACATGAAGAGCATTTGAGAAGAGAGTTCCTACACAATGTGCAATCGAAATTGGTTTATTTATACTGTCGTGTTTTAATTTACTGTTTTAATCCTGGTATTTTACAACTAACCTGGAAATCCTTCTTTGGTCCTTAATTCATTCATGGCCCATCTATGCGTCTATGAGCCTGACATGTAGGTGACATACACTAGCTTATGACTACACTTATGAACCTTAGAAACACGTAGAAACCAGGACAAAGATGCTGATTGTTTTAATCAAGCCAAGGTACTGAAGACTACAGACACACATTTTTACAGACACATTTTTAATTGTGATTTGTTTATTTCAAATTTCCATTCATCAAGTTTTGTCTCTATATCCTTTTACTTCTCTTTGGTCAAAGCCCAAAATGCCTACTTCCTCTGTATAAAGTGTACCACCTTCAGCATGAGTTAAGCAATGTTGTACGTCTAGTTTTAGTGCATTATGCCAAATCCGGGGACCAGTTCAGCTGTAGCCTCTTTCGTAATTACTGTTCCTCACTGCTCTGAAGCCTCCTGGTTTTTCAACATGCACCATCTGTACAAACTAAGCTGTATAAATAAAGTTTGACTGATTAAGACTTGATTGAGGAAAAACATTGGAACATGTCAGTCACCCAAGCAGTCACACATCCTTCTCTTATTTAACATTAATAAATTATACCAAGAAGCTTTCACTCAGAACCCATTAAGGCTAAGTTTGCGAAGCTTTTATCATTAATTAGGCCACTGTGTGTGTGCTGAAGAGACAAAGGTAGACGCACCAACATTTCTCCGTTGTATTTGCCTTAGATTAGCTTAGAGGACCCCAGTCCATTCACACAAATTGTTTTCTTGTCCCCATCATTGTAAAGTCAATACTCTTTTTATTTGCGTTATCTTAATAAGAGCGATGTCATTCACGGAGAATTGTGGGCTCTTTATGACATCACATTCCGGCATCGCGCAGCAACCCAGGCAGCTGTCAGTCAGCCAGCACTGAGGAGGGCGAGTTTAAAAAGAGCGCTGCAGAGTTCCGAGCTTTCAGAATCCAAACTGCAGAGCTCTTTACTGCACGGTTGGAGCGTTCAGGAAGCCACTCAACAACCGAGAGGAAGATGAGAATTTGTGTGTTGCAGTGTTGTCTGACCCTGCTGGGTTTGTCTCTGGTGCTGTGCAGTAATGGTGCCTCCTCCTCTCAGCCAGACGTGGACCTGGATCTGCGACACCGCAGACTTCTGCAAAGAGTCAGAGCCCTTGGCATGGCTGCACAGGTTAGGCTGCATGTACACTGACACACACACACACATACACAAATGCACATATGTCCTTCATTCTCAAATAATTGCAAAAAACAGCAGACAAAACTATATATGCGAATGTGGACACATACAATTGCAGTGTAATTTTGCTAATTCTTGTGGTGTCAGGATGCTAAGGCCTAAGCTACTAATGTTACTAATCACGCATTACTGGCTTCGAAACACCTGTATGTTATTACACATGTTTAGTGTGTAAATATCTTGTGTTACACTGCAAGCTGATTAAAGAGACATTAAGTGGACACATGAGCATCTTTCTGCAGAGTTTAACTCTAATGTTTGTAGAACAGCTGGTTGTCATGAGCATATGTTCAATAAAACTTCAGCAAAGTTTTAGCTGGTTAGCTGATTTACTGAACCATACAGAAATATGATGTTGACAAAGCAACAAATTGTATACATCATTTATACATCAAAGAAACTCACACAAAGCCCAATTATCACCTCCTGTCATCACCTACACACACAAACAGAGAAAGCACTATTTCTAAATAGTTAATTTGACTTTAGTTTACATTCTCATAAGAACTCCTGCTTCACAGGACTTGCATTACAGTAGCAGGGATTCCTATGAGAATGGAAATTAAAATGGAAGGCATTTGCTGTCAATTTTGCCATCGTTGAAACCAGGAAAAGGATTGGAAAAGTCAGTCAAATCTGCCTACAGATCTTTTGGCTGAACTGAAGGTTGCTTGCCTTCTTAGTCGACTTCGGCTTGTTTCCCTAAAAACTTATGTTAAAAGTAGGGAAACAATAAAATAGATTATAAAACTTCCTGAGATATGTAAGTCTCAATAGTACTTTCTTGCCATGCCTCAATGATACATACATTTTTATAAGTTTAATTATTCAAATTGAGCAATTTTCCAGTGAGTGTTTCTTTTTCCAATTCCCTAACTTCTAACCAACCTCTAACCTCAAACTATATATCTGTCTGTCTTGCCTCTCAGGACTGGACAAAGAGTGATCTGGAGAACCTGCTATCCCAGCTCACCCTGCCAGAGTCAGAGTTTCAGGAGAGTGAGATTTCTACTCTGGGGGCAAAACAAGATCTCACAGTGGAATTGGAGCAGTCAGTAGAAAACCCCAACAACCTCCCACCTCGAGAACGAAAAGCAGGCTGCAAGAACTTCTACTGGAAAGGATTCACTTCCTGCTGAGGTCCTGCCTCTCTGGTCACATGACACAACACTGCCACTTCTGGGTCACTCGTGCTGAATGCCCTGCCCCACCATTGACCTACGAGGTCAAATCAATTGTTGATTTCTATCAATTAACCAACCGAATGAAATTGTAACTTTGTAATTTATAAAATAAAAATTATTGCTTCATTTGATTTTAAATAATGTGCATTTGTGAATTAATATGAAACCTTACACAGGATATGGCAAACTCAGTGGTGGAATAGAGAGCAATAATACAGTTTAGAAATTACAAATATTCTAAAATACTAAATTAAACATTGGTGTGGCTCTCTGAGACAGAAATGTGGCTCATATGTATTAAATTGGAAATTTTAACAGTAAGTATTTGTGTATACAATAGTTAGAAATGTGTATCTATCTGTCATTTAACTACATTTACCTTGCTGTTCTGTGATCAACATTTTTAAGAAGCTATGCACTGGCGGCACCAAGATCATATAACATATAAGTGTGTGTGTGTGCGTGTGTGTGTGTGTGTGTGTATGTGTGTGTGTGTGTGATGATTACAGCATATCAATATGATTAGTGATAATTAGTGTACATAAGAGACTTAAGAATAACAGGGAGAGAGGAAGAAAGGTGGCTCACAAGATGGAAAAAGTAATGGGAGTAAGAGACAGAGAACAGTCGTGGTCCCGCTACATCATTAATGGTCATCCATAGCAACGTCTCGTCATGTTAGAAAAGATGGTAATGGACATGGAAAACTGAGCACTAGCGAGGTGTGGGGACAATTAGGACGGACACACACACACACACACACACACATCAGTCTGATGTATTTTTCATTAGTGTGTTATTAGTTGTGAAAGCTGTGCCAGTCTTGGCTCTCCCTCTCCAGGGGCTCACACAGAGACATGGTGGAAAAGGATGTTAGTCAGCAGTAATTGTTATTTAATTATGCTCCTGAAAGCAGTGCAAATATTTAGGCTTATCTGGCCTGTTTGATTAACAAGCTTGAGGAGAGACTTTGCCAGGCATTAAAAATTACTTTCCACTGGGTTGTTTACAAAGCAGAAATTTTATCTTTCTCCACTAGGTCTGAGTGTGTGTGTTTGTGTGTATCAGACATGCCTTTATATGCCCACCTTGTATTGAGCATTAAGCCCACAAATGATGGTATATGATCAACAGTTTGTGCATGTGTGTACAGTTGCCACCCGTTCCTTACAATACGAAATCGTTCTGTAATTAAGAGCAAAATGTTGCGTTCCTTATTAGATCAATACGAAACGCCCATTGTTCCGTATTTCCTTACCTAAGTAAAAAAATGAGAATGACTAAATATAATTTAAAAAAAAATGTTAAGTAAGGGCTTTCTCTCCCTCCGAGTCTCTGTGTGTGCGTTCATGTGTGTGTGTTGCCTAGTTACGCAGACGCTATACTCAACCAACTTGAAGTGACACAGCAATAAAACTGAATGACCTCCATTTATTATAATAGGGATGCATATGCTTATGTTTTGGTCGTTTTAGATAATTGGTTTTAGATAATTCCCTGTATGGTTATTGAATACAATTATAATGATCCATTTCAGCAATGCAATAACAGGTTTTTCCTCCACAGATGATTTAAACGACCGCCCTTCACACACTACTCACTCGAATGGTTTTAGTATGGTAAAACACAGTGCACTCATACAGGCAGCTGTTTGGTTTATTCTATATTCTGTAATCTGACTCTAAAACTGGCATGGCTCCGACATGGAGCTGTATCATAATCAGCACACTGTATCGAGAGCCAAGTGTCATGGGTATGGGCCAAGTGTTCCTTATTTTTAATTTCACAAAGGAGGCAACCCTGTGTGTGAATGTTTGTGCAGGTTCTAGTACACAATCTAGTGGTGGCTCAGCAGTTCTGAACTAGTAATGAAAATGTTGTGAGAGGCCACTATTGGGCCCTTGAGCAAGACCCTTAAACCTCAACTGCTTGCATTGTAAACCATAAGTTACTATCGATAAAAAACGGCTGCCAAGTAGATAAATCCAAATGAATTTGACAAGTGCATGCTGGAATGGATATAGACTAGTTTGCTTAAAACAAACCCTGCCTGCACAATGTGAGAGATTTAACCCTCTGAGTGACTATGCTCAAATAGTTTTTCTTCCTTCGTGCTGTGCACAGAAGCACATTAAAACACACAATCACAAAATCACTTTCCTAATATATCTGCTACCAATAGTCTGGATGAGTACACAGAGGCTGTGACGTCATACATCAGCTTCTGTGAGGACTGCTGTGTACCA
>JAOUQW010000047.1:5852243-5863483 GCA_028565825.1 Olivaichthys viedmensis | reverse complement strand
ATACCCGCTTGTTTCCGTCCTGTGTTGTCTTTCGATGTTTGTGTGTTAACCACGCCTGTCGCGGCGTGTGTTGTTTTGTTTGTTTCACTCGGCCTTTGTCATCAAAATAAATATGTTAAAAGCAAAGAAAAGCCTTGCGCTTGTGTCCTGTCCCTGTCGCTACGCAGCCGTGACAACTGTAAATAACATCCTCAAAAAAATGGTATGTATTTACTGACAGGAGATTGTCCCAAGTCCAAACTAAAGATTGCACGGCATTGTATGGGATAATTCCAAGGGCCCTGAGTAAACGGGGGATTCAAATTGTCCAGTGCATTAACTTGCCAGGGGGCATAAATTCTTATTGGTGTCTCTGGAACAGACTCAATTGCTCTCTGAGATGTACTATGCCAAAGACCAGTCATTTGAAAATAAAATAATTATTATTAGCCTGGGAATTTCTAAACTTGATGATAATCCTTTTTATTTAAGCTTTAAAAGGTTTTCTGTCAGTTGGTACTAAGTAATTGGCCTTACCTGTTGCAATTTCAGAATAATAAGCCTTTAGGTCTATGTTACTGAGATGGAAAATTGTTTAAAAATACCCACAGAAGGTAAGGACCTAAATACCATATAACACTATTATTCATTTGGGGAAACTGCAGAATATTATTTAACCAATCGAGACCCGAACTATGATGCTGCCTGCATTTTAATTTCTCCTTCCTATCTGATTTTACTTGCACCTGATAACATGAAATAGTTTTTTTGGGGGAGAAAGTGATACGAGGACAGTGAGCTCACGAGGTTAAAGTGGACTTGTTAAGACCACTCATAAGGCCTTTGTACACCAAAATGGATGTGTTTTATCCGTTTAACAGAATGGCGAAAAGTTTTTACAATTCTGTGTCTAGGGGTGTTCGTTATCCAAAAAATAGGTGTCCATTTTCATGGTAAAAGAATAATAAGAATTACATTACAGATCCATAAATTTATGCCACAACTCCCTAAGCAGTAGTTCCAAATAGGACTTTTTAGCTGTTTTAATGTTAGAAAGTAGAAAAGAAGAAAATGCTGTTATTGGACCCAGTCGATTCTGGAGCACAGATCCGCTTTCTTGGCCCATTCAAGCCTAATACTTGAACGGTTGCAGACATTATTTCCGTATGTCAGCATAACAATCTGGATCGTTGCTGATTCTGGCACCCAACAGTAGCAAACAATGTGTGAAATACAAGGTAAGACCCCTTACTTTAACAGAAGATGTGATTAAAATCTGTTTTTTAAATAGTCATTTTTTAACACATCCGAAAAATTGCAAAAGTCGAACTTGGTTCGATTTTTTTTAAAGATGCACTGCAGCAGAAAGACATTTTCGAACTCAGTGTGCAAGTTGCCATACGGTATCGTGTGTTTACTTTGTTATACTACAAAATCTTTGTCCGTCATATATGCAGCCTGCGTGAAAAGGCCTTTAGCCTTCAGTAGTTTATTGTAACGTGCCGTTCACTCTGACACTGATTACAGATTTTTGAATCTTTAAAGGAATAAATTCAATAAATTTGGCCATTACTGGGCCAAAATGACTTCCATACAAATTAAGGGTGTGACAATATACCTGAATGATGATATATGGTAATATGGATGTCAGAAATACAGTCTATCGTTCTAAAAATCTTGTAGCAGGTTTCATAGAATGTCATCTATACTGCCACAGCAACATTTAACATGTAAAAATTCGTTAAAGATTTTTAAAATGCAGTAGTCTACTTTATACAGAGGTGAAACTGAGGGTTTCTACATTGTTCTAATAAAACACACCAGTCTAACGCCGCTCCCGTTCCGTCCTGGTTTTGCAGCTTTTCTCAGCTCTGTGTGTGTGTGTGTGTGTGTGTTCTCCGTTAATAGAGCTGCATGCAGTGGGGCTCAAGCCCAGTGAAAGTAAACAGGAGCTCATGAAAGATTCAGCCACATCCTGATCTTGTTGTGCTGTTCCCTCTAAATGCACTGTGCGGCAATGTGTATATGTGGATGTATAGGAGTAGCATTAGGAACTCCAGTGTATTGAGTAATGTAACATTTTTTCACTGTGTATTCGTCTTGTACTTTGTTTCCACTGTTTGCACGTTCTAGCGTTTGGTATTGCATTCTTTATTTCCTATGTTGCTCCTTTATGTTCTGGCCAAATTCACCCTTATGGAACAATAAAATTCACCCGTTGAAGATATAAACACAAATAATAGTTCAGCACAAATAATGGGATCGGCTCTCTTTCTCTGTCCTGGAGTTTACTGGAAGTCTGACAAAAATGGATGTGTCTCATATTTCATATAGGATGGAGTGTCTAGGGGGTTTAGCTTTCCGAGCTATATAAACCTTTTGGAGATAAAAAAGCACAAAGGGACCTTGCACTCTGAAATATCACAGCCATCAGCAAATTTTTGGTACACACACACACACACACACACACACACACACATACACTCCTCATAGTGGCCATAGCAAATCTATTCACCTTAATAACTTTGTGCTTTTAATATATGATTATTTTTTTCAGTGAATTAATTAAGGCAGTAAATCTGCAGTCATGATTCTGAGCGAATCATGGAAGTTGAAACTATTCAAGACGAGGCCAATTCCATGCAAATGTCAACCTTACTGTGGTAAATAAAGCACAGGGACAAAGTCCCTTTGCCCACCTTTAGATCTGTATTTAACTGCTCTGATTGAATTGTTTTGTCAAATAGGGCACTCCCACACAGTGCAGCATATTTCTCCCAGCCACACTGCACTGTTTTAACAGAGTGATTCTAATGAGTGTGTAACAGTGGAGGACCATGCACTAACATGGCCAGCAAGTTTGTTGACCTGCTTATTGAATCTCACGGCTCGTTCTCTTAACACAGACGTGGCAGGCTGGTTGTACGTAAAATGCGTGATGGCATAAATTAAGAGGGCTTTCACACCTACCTTGTTTGGTACGGAACTATTGAACTTTTTCTTTAGTTTGGTTCGTTTTGACAGGCGTGAACACTCCACCTATACTCAGGTGTGCACCAAACAACCATACCGTGGTCCGCCAAAAATCGGGGGTCTCGGTCCTCGTCCAAGTGAACCAGTGTTCAATTCGTTACTAGTGGGTACAGTTTTACGATGGTCCGCACCAAAATGACGCCGAGCACTTTTATTACCATGGTAAAGTTAGTTTCATTTTCGATATTCATCTTTTTTGGTCCTAATAACTTTTTAAACGGACTGTGGTAGCCAATGATGAACACCAACGGTTCTGGAGTCTTTATGAAGTTCAACAAAGCCTGTTTGTCTAAAGACTGAAAAATGTAGACCACTTTTCTCTGAGGAACAAAATGCATTTATTTCCAGAGTGCACATAGACCAAGGCACATTGTGCACATATTTCTTCTCCTTTTAAATGGCTTTAATACATTTGAAGAATATTTTATAATACCAACGAACAATATAAATGGTTCTAGAAAGATGGTAATAGGCTCCATAAGTGCATAGTCAGAGAAATTGGTTTATTGATCTTACACTATAACTTATATTGGCATGTTATTAACTGGTAGTTTACAATTATATTATTCTATATTTTAATTGCACTTGCATGACCTATAGAGGTAAAACAGGCTCTATGAGATCCAATAAGAAGTGTCCATCAAAGCACACACCACTAAATTCCTGACCAATCAAGCAACACTCGTGCGTGCAAGCAATTTGGTGCGCTTGAAAATCACTGCAATGTGAAACCAACCGACCCAAATAAAGATACAATGTCACAAAAGATCTAACTCTGGTGTGTACTTTAGCAAATTAACTAGGTGTGAAAACAGCTTAAATTTAGGCTGCGCTCGTGCTAGCAGTCAGGGTGTATCTCAGCCTTCCTGAAGCCTGAAGTGACATTTTTTCTAATTAAATAATCCCGCCCACATACAGACATGGAATTTTTAGATTTTTATTTCCCAGAAATTCTCAGGCCCATATTCTATGGGTTTCCTCTCATGTATAGTTAGGGTGCATTCAAAATATGTTCTTCATTCCTGTTTCAGTCATTTTACAGCTTACCACCTGATGCTGCTGCGTGATCTCTACATTCTGTGAAGGACTGTCTCACAAATGTCATATCCATAACAGAAAATGCCCCATCTATAACATCTTTATAGATTTCCCCTCTGTATGTATATGCTGTATAATGTATACGCCAAAACAACAAATAAAATGTACTTTCTGTGTTTTTTTCTTTCATATAATATTCAAAAGGAAATGTGTCACCTCACAAAAAAATCCATAACGTTTATAAACTGCTATATTGTATATCTGTAATATGGGCATGAATATCTTACTTTTGCAAGTCTTAGTCTTAGCCTTAGTAGCTTCATCCTTCGAAGGTTCCTGTGCCATTGGGCAGATTTGACCTGAATCACATACAACATAACGTTTAGTGTGATGCGCATGTGACCTTTTTTTTATACACTATTGCTCGCTGGTTTATCATTTTACCTGAGGGACAGCTAATTTTCTGGTGCTAAACACAACTACACTACTGTTTGCTGAATAACATAGCTCTCTAGATAATTAAGGCTTCCTAGTTATTTAGCTAGGCTAGCAAATTAACAGCTAGCAAATAACCTGCATAAGTTAGCTAAATAAACAGTGAGGTCACGTTATTCTGGCTAGTTAATTTTAACGGCTGGCCATCTACAATTTTAACAGCTGGCAATCTACAAATATGACTGTTAGCTAGCTACAAGACAAGCAATTCACTTACATTTGTAAATGTGCTCCTCAGTCGGTTTGATCCACCAGTTTGTTGAAACTTTCATGGAACGCTGGTCCGGTGAACAGAATTATGGACATTTCCTACACCAAGAAGGATATAGCCTTTAAATTTGGTCAAAAGAAGGAAGCTCAGACAGCAGCTGTCTTCCGAATTTGACAGCCTTTATCTCAGGAGTGCGCACATGCTGCCCAAAAATGTTGCCTACCTAGGGAGGTGCCTTCTAATTTGAACGCAATGCAAATGTCACATCTGTAATACTCGAATTTCTCTCAGTTAATATTACCATTCCATCCATTTACACCCATACAGTGGTGTGAAACATTAGGTTCTAAGATTACGGTACAACACACAAAATAATACAGTTTATAATATACTGGATGACGTAAACTGTAAACGGTGTGAGAAGTGTAGGGCAAAAAGGCAGGTTCGTCCAGAGCTGGAAAACACACCTCAGAATGACTGCTACAGCAAAACACACAAGCCTTAAGAGCCTCAACGTCCCTCACCATCTGTCACATCACAGATCTGAGGAATGGTGAGGATGAAACGAGAGTCGCTCAGGAGTACAGTAATCCTCTCAGCCTGAGATGGAGAGAGATGAGGTGATTGCTGATTTGAGGGAAACAGCAGGTGTGTGTGTAGCAAGCCACTGCTTGTTCCTATTTTCTGAGTCTGTTACGGTTATGGAGTACTGCTCCACAGCAGGTGTGTAGTGAGCACTATTCTAAACATAATACCCACAGTAGCTGTGCTGTCTTTGTACAAAAATGTAGACAAATACTAACACACTCGGTCAAGCCTGAGTACTCTTCAGAGCCACTATATACACACACACAAACACACACTGAGCGATTTGACAGAACCACACCGACTCCTACTGTTATCTATGAAGTTAATTATCTGTCGAAGTAATCGTATGTAAATGCAATGAGAAGATCACGATTTTATGAATCGCAAATCTGTAATCGGACTCATAAATCTGTAAATGTCATTGTAACCTAATTTCATGAGTACAATCCTCATATTACAACTACAAATCCTAATTTATGTCTTTATAACGCTTATGTTGCGATTAGGAATCATAATTTATGCACATGCTACATTTACGAACAACAATATACACCACCAAAGCACATGATCACAACTCAAAGCTTTTAACTGAAACATCTCACTTTTGTAATGCTTTAAGGGTTACAGCTACAGAGAGCTGAGGGGCAGGACCCAGGGGATGGCTCTAGAGAGCTGAGGGGCATAACCAAGTGGATGGCTCAAAAGAGCTGAGGGGCAGGACCAAGGGGATGGCTCGAGAGAGCTGAGGGGAAGGACCAAAGGGATGTCTCGAGAGAGCTGAGGGGCAGGACCAAGTGGATGGCTCTAGAGAGCTGAGGGGAAGGACCAAGGGGATAGCTACAGAGACCTGAGGGGCATGACCAAGGGGATGACTCTAGAGAGCTGAGGGGAAGAACCAAGGGGATGGCTCTAGAGAGCTGAGGGGCAGAACCAAGGGGATGTCTCTAGAGAGCTGAGGGGCAGGACCAAGAGGATAGCTCTAGAGAGCTGAGGGGCAAAATTTTGACTTTTTTATCTATACGAAATTCGGAAAACTATAGGTTCTATTAGCTTTGCTTATTTATTTTATTTTTTTAAATGTCTCATCCACAACCAAAGTTTTGGCATTTTGAAGTGTGTTTACCCACAGAAATAAAACAGCAGACACTACAATCCACTTATTTTTTGTACAGAAGCAAACAATAATATGAACAAAAGTCATGTATAAGTAGATGGAAATGTCATGAAGAAAATTCTGGACTTGCAAGGGAGCTATGGAAGGAAGGAAAAAAGGAAGGATGGAAAGAAAGAAAGAAAGATCAGAGGAAGAGAAAGAGAATAGAGGAATAAAGGAGTGTCTCTTTCCAGCGTTCAGAGTGCGAGGATAAGCAAAGCTGCTGATTAGTCAGCTGCTGTAACTCCCATTATGACATCATCAGTTGGAATTCAAAGTTCAAATTTACAAACAATCCGCCACGGGAGTGTTGCCAGGTCTGCAGTTTTCAAACCAAAATTGTGATACTTTTTCACTGCTGCAGTTTGATTATTTTTTGTCCCTGTGTTGGGGGATAGGAGGTTTACATACGTTAGATTAATTATATTTATGTATTAAAACATGCACTATATGTGATAATAATACAAGAACATTTTAGGATCTCAGTAAAAAAGGACCTATTTAGGGAAACTGCGTGTTTTTAATTCTGATTTGTTAAAAATGTATTGTATGACATTATGTTTAAATACCAGATTTTTTGCAGTGCTATTAGTGATGTTGGACTTTAAAAGCAGTGTGTAGGGGTTTGAAGGGGAATCTTTGGAGTTTTGGTTATTGGGCTGATTTTCATAACAACTGGGTTGGTTTTGAATGTCCATTAGACTGCTATTGACCTGACGACCCTGCTCAATGGGAAATATTTTAATCCTAGTACTGTCAGAGAGCCCCTGTTGGGTCTTGATGAAGACCCTTAACCCTCAAACTGCACAGCTCTTTGCTTGGAGTGGAATCAGCCTCGATTACAAATGATTCTGGATAAAAATGTCTGCTGAATAAGTAATGTAAATGTAAATGGGAGCTGTAATCAGTATTAAAGGAACCATATATGATGTGTGATGTGTATTACAGGAAAAGAAACAGAGACGGTCCTGCTGAACTCCTCTGTCCCTTTACTGCCCCCTTCATCAACTCCTCGTGCACTTTTGAAGAGTCTCTTCTCGTCTCATTATCCTAGAAGCTTCAGTCTCTCCATCCTTCTCTCCTTATTCTAATGAAAAGTGATGGCTCATTAACGTCCAATCACAACGGATCAAAGGAGTCCATCTCGCTCCCTTTGTCTCTCTTCCTCTGTCTCTCATTCTCTCTCTTTCTCCCTTCTTCCTCTATCTCTTTCACTCTCAATCACTCTCATTCCCTCTATTTAATTTGCTCGCTGTCTCTCTCAGAATCTCTCTGCTTATCCTTGCTTATCCTTGTCTCAGTTCAACTCAATACAATGCAGTCTAGCTTTATTTATGTGACTGTACAACATCGCCACAGCATCGGGAATACAATTAGAAATATTGACTTGATAAACATATCTTCCTGTTTTTCTGTCTCTCCTCCTCCCTCTCTCTTTCTCTCCTCCCCTTCACCCTCTCTCACTCTCTCCTCCTCAGTATCTCTCTGTCCCTCTGTAATTTTCTCCCTCTAACTCTATTACGGTCGCAATCTCTTTCTTTTCAATTGCAAGCTCCATGTGTTTTGGCAAACCTTTAGTTATAATAGTTTGTCACTGTTAAATAATAATAAAATGAGAAATTAGACAAGTCTGTAAAACTGTGAAAACAGAAAAAGATATAATAATAATAATAATAATAATGCATAGGAAAGAATAAATAAATGATTATCATAATAACGATTATAATAATAGTCATAATAAACAGATAAACTGTGAAGGTGTATGCCACACACACACCGGCAGGACTGGACCACAATTCTCAAAATCCCCGGCGCAACACAAACAACGCACTTCCATGTTCAAGTTCGAACATCGCACTTCCACGTTCAAGTTTGCCGCACTTCTAACGAGCGGCGCTCATTCTCATCACACACAACCACACACACCTGGAGGCGATTACAGGGCGCCTTTATAAGCCTCGCAAAAGAGAGCTTCAGTGCTCAGTATACCCTGATGAATGTCATTGTACCAAGCGTTTCCCGGACTGCCTACCCGATCTTTGACCCGTTTCTGGACCCCAGACTTCCGACCTTGCCTTTGCCCTTTGGAGCCCGTCTGCACATCGCATGACCCATTGCCTGCCCCTCGACGACGCTTTTGCCAAATCCCCTACTGCTCTCCAAAGCCTGCCTTCTAGCCCACGGCCCGCACTTGCATCCGTGGTGTCAACCCTGACAAGTGGTGTCAGATTCCTTGCTCTGTATTCTCCAGTCTTAACAAGCATTATAGGAGAAGACTTAGTGCTCAGGTTGCACAAAGCATGAAATGCAGGTGTGCCAGTAATTGTTTACTTTTTTTTTTTTTTTGGATAAAGGTTTTTTATTTTCTTAAAATAAATTTACTTCCCTTAAAGGTTAGATTTCTCTCATTATTCTAGTACGAGAAGCTAATTAAGCACAAAAACATTTTGTGGTTTTTCATAACCTTTTTTATCTTTACCAAGGGTGCCAATAATTTCGGAGCTGACACTAGGCTGATATACATGCTCTAGTGAATACATGTGTGGTAAATGTATATTGTAAGTTTGTGTGCATTTAATTTGTGTATGTATGCTATCTAAGCATGCGGCGAGGAATCCCGGCCCTTCCCATCTCAGCAAAAACGGATTGTGGGTGGACGGGCAGCATTTCCAGGTCTCTTCCCCTGGCAAGTGCTCCTGTCTGTGAAGGACACGTCCCGTGTCCCAGTGGGTAGTTGGTTTGGTAGTGGTGCTCTTCTGTCCCCATCCTGGGTGCTCACAGCTGCACACGTGCTCTGCACACAACGCAGGGACCTGACTGTTATGTCCGTGGCTCCCGCACATGTGCATGCCACACTGGGGCTCACGGATGTCCAGGAAAAATGGCTGGCAGTCAACCGCTCTGTGGAGATGCTTATCCTCCATCCAGACTTTGACCCACGCAACTACAACAACGATATCGCCCTGGTCAAACTCAGCCAAGAGGTGGCGCTGAATGAGCTGGTAAGGCCTGTTTGTTTGCCCCCACCGTGGATCAAGGGTCAGGCTCCCGCACCCTTGCCCAACATACTAGGTGTGGTTGCTGGCTGGGGGATTAATATGCCTAATGCCTCTGCCTCAGAAAGCGGGACGACCTCTAATCTTGGTGTTGTGTCTGAGGTGCTGCAGTATGTGAAATTGCCAGTTGTGGCACAAGAGGAGTGTGAAGCCAGCTACACCTCACGCTCGGTAAACTATAACATCACTGAAAACATGTTTTGTGCTGGTTTCTATGAAGGAGGACGGGATACGTGTTTAGGGGACAGCGGAGGGGCATTTGTAATAAAGGATCCCCACAATGGGAGATGGGTAGTGCAGGGTCTTGTGTCTTGGGGGGGACCAGAGGAATGCGGGAGTCGCCAAGTATACGGAGTGTACACCCGAGTGGCAAATTATGCAAACTGGCTGCACAAAACGATGGAGTGCTGGTGGTGACAGATGCAGGGATCTAGTGAGATGTTTGTCTCTGCCTGTTTCGGTCTTACTTCATTGTTCTTCTCTGTCTCTATCACTCTGTCTTTGTCATTTTCTTTTCTTTTTTTTTTATTGCATTCCATATACGTTTAAAATATGGCTTCTTGTGTAGGCCTTTGTGTCATTTGGATAGCCTCTTTATTGGATAGTCCACACTTTCCATGTGTCCTGTACAAGTATGATCCCAGTGATTAACCACTGTAAAAAAACAAAACAAAAAAAAACACTTAAGCTGTGTCCTAAGACTGTCATGTTTCTCTTAAACTAATGACATTCTCACACTGAATGCAGATACTGTTGCATCTGCATTTTGTATGGTCTTCAATATTGATGCATTATGAATAAAATAATTGTTTGTTTAATCTTTCTCTGTTTATTATGCATTTAAATTTTTTATTTTTCATTCTTCTGCTTTACAATGTGCACACAGTAATGAGTATATTGCAAAAATCCCCACATGGGATGTTCAAGGTTTAAAGGTAACATTTTAAAATGCATAGCTAATATGTAACTATGCAGGGACTAAGCAGGAACAAATGAATAATGAATGCTTCATTCACACTTAATTCACTACTAAAACTTCCAATATTACTCAGTAGGTAATTACTGGAATAGTTCACTATTAACTAATAAGCAGTAATTACTGAGTCTTACATATCTCCTGCAAAATACGAAGTTGTAATGTAGCAATGATTAACAAATATTCCCCATTCATTTACTGTCAAAAGAGTTGTAAATAAGTTTAAGTAACAACACAGTTTCCCTTTACCAGACTGTTCCAGATCATCATTAACTCCTGAAGAAGGACACAGTAACAACTCAGTCATTAGTAATGGGTTACCATGTGTTTTACTTTACAATACTGTAAATATAGGACTTTTAGGACACAAACTTTGCTTTATTTTTTTTATTAGAAACTTATTACACACACATCCAAAAAAGTCAGAATCACTTTATTGGACAGGTACACAACTTGTACTAGGAATTTGACTTGGTAAACAAAGGTGCCTACATACTCGGACAATACGGAGCACAGTAACAGACAGTAGACCATATAAAATACACACATGAACAAGGTACATAATACCCACTTAAAAAATATATATTCATATACACGTGTATATATATACAGTCAAGCCGAAAAGTCTGCACACCCCTTTCACCTTCTCCACGTTTCATTACATTACAGACCTATTCTACAGTAGATTGAGTTAATTTTTTGCCTCAAACA
>JAOUQW010000047.1:5796531-5807274 GCA_028565825.1 Olivaichthys viedmensis | reverse complement strand
TAGGGTCACTCTAGGAAGAGTCACCAAATTTCAAGTTGAAAAAATATCATTTAGGGGGTTTTCTCTGCTGTTAAGCAAAGTGGCGGGTCATTAACACAAGGGTTAAACGTCATAATACACACTCACAAGCACGGTGTGTGGGATCACAGTATGGAAACAGAAAAAGGCTTACACAGAAACCGATGCACTTCCTGGTAATCAGTCCCAAATATAATGACATCACACACAAACATAGCAGACGATTCAGACAATTTATTACAAACTTCCAAAATAAGAGCGAACAGGAGAATCGGAATGGAGTTGACAGTCGGCAGTGCAGTTTGTGTTTGCATTTGCATGTTTGTATTTAAAGCAGTAGTCTCACAGGACGGTCACATTGGTCTCGCAATTGTCTTCGCCAGGATGGAGCAAAAAAAATCAGGCGATGATGGTGTGATGTGATTTGATTTTGGAGGGAGCGTAGTGGTTCAGTGAATAGCTACTGTTAGGGGGTTGTTACAGGTTGGTTTTTTTTGGAGTGACAAGGAGCATTAGTAAATAACAAGGCAAAAGCCATCTTCTTGTTTTCTATTGGTTTAATTTATAAATGTTTTATTATTATTATTATTATTATCCTCCAGTATTTAATCCCTCCCCTGCAATAAAACACAGGCACAGGATGTCTGACAATGTTAAGGAGTATTTTTCCTGAAAGTCTTTTAGAGATTTCCACTTTGAAATGAGTAAAATACAACAAGAAACCTAAACACTCAGCTTCGGAAATGTGTGTGTGTGTGATGGGAAATGTATCAGAACTCAATGGAGATCAGGATGACCGTGACGTTGTCTGCACAGCCCCGCCTCACAGCCTCAGTAGCCAATCTCTGACAAGCAGCTTCATAACGCCCCTCCTCCACAGTTTGCTCCTCCTTCCTCTCCACCGACTCGTCCTATGAGAGAGAAGCAAAGCTGAGAAGAGACGTGATGGACAGACAAGCAGTTACTACCTCGCTCAGTCCACGTGTGATGTTCTGCCGTAATGTAAAGGGAGTAGCCGAGCCCACTGCCGGTCCAAACGCAGAGCCCGCTGCCAGCGTGAACACAGAGCTCACGGCCGGTCCAAATATCGAACCCACCGCTGGCCCAAATGCTAAACCCATCATTGAGCCCACCGCTGGGCCAAATGCCAAGCCCTGGTTGTTTCTGTTGTTGTTGAGAATTGGCCCAAAACCTCTATCATGATCTATTGACCCAAAATCTCTATCATCATCATCAACAGGTCCAAAACCTTCATTATTGTCACCATCAATCAGCTCGAATCCATCATAGTCATCAATCAGCCCAAAACCTCCAACTTCGTCACAATTAGCACAAATCTCCATCATCGTCATCAGCACAAAACCTCCATTATTATTATTCATCATCAATCAGCCCGAAACCTCATTCTTCATCGTTATCAACTGGCACAAAATTTACATCTTCACCATCATCAATCTGCCCAGCCCAAACTCCATTCCATCAATCAGCCCAAAATCAACATCATCCTCATCAATCGGCCCAAAACCTCCATTATTGTCATCGATTAGCCCCAAACATCCATCTTTGTCATAAATTAGCCTGAATCTCTATCATCGTCATCAGCCCAAAACCAATATCATCATCGTTATAAATCAGTCTGCAACTTCAGTCATCATTATCATTAGGCATGAAAGCTCCATCATCGTCATTAATCACCCCGAATCTTCATTATTGCCATTAGCCCAAATCCTCCATCATGATCACCAATCGGCCCAAACCCTCAGTTGTTGCCGTTAATCAGCACAACATTCTCATTGTCAATTGTCCCGAAACTTCCATCATCATCATCAATTGGCACAAAATGTCCATTATCACCAATCATCACCATAAATCAGACTGAAACCTCCATAATTAATTAGGCCAAAACCATCATCAATCGTCATCAACTAGCCCAAATCTCCATCTTCGTTATCAACTAGCCCAAATTTCCATCTTCGTTATCAACTAGCCCAAATCTCCATCTTCGTTATCAACTAGCCCAAATCTCCATCATAGGCATCAATTGGCCCAAAGCCTCAATCATCAATCAGCCCGAAACCTCCATCATCGTCATCAATTAGCCTAAAACCTCCATCATCGTCGTCATCCATCGGCCCAAAGCCTACATTGTCATTAATCAGCCCGAAACCTCCATCTTCATCATCAATTAGCCCAAAACCTTCCATCATTATCGTCATCAATTAGCCCAAAACCTTCCATCATCATCGTCATCAACTAGCCCAAAATCTCCATCATCGTCATCCATCGGCCCAAAGCCTCCATCATCATCAGTTAGCCCAAAACCTTCTATCATCATCATCAACTAGCCCAAAACCTCCATCATCATCAACTAGCCCAAAACCTCCATCATCGTCATCCATCGGCCCAAAACCTCCATCATAATCGTTTTGTTTCGTGTCGCATAATGACAATAACATTTATTCCACGTTGCAGGTATGTAACTCTGTCTCAATGTGCGCGCGCACACACACACACACCTACCAGTAGAATTTTGTTGACGAACTGAACAGCCTCCTCCGCTGAAAACACTTTGAAAAGTCCATCACATGCCAGAATCACAAACCTAAACGCACGGGACGACAAAGCACACACAGATTAACACACAACTCGCACACTAACACGCTATTCACACACTTTAACATACAACTCACAACCATTAACACTACTTCCACACATTAACACTAAACACATACAGTAACACACAACTTAACACATTAACATGGATCTACAACACAAAGCCAATGGGGAACGTGGCTCGAGTCGGGAGGACTGCAGTGTGTATTTGTGTGCATGTCTGTGACTCACTTGTCTTTAGGGTTGAGTGCGCAGCGTCTCAGGTCGGGCGTTGAAATCACGCCACAGCGTTTGTATTGACCATCGCCGATAGAGCGGGAAACTTCTAACACGCCTAACACGCGCCCATCTCTGCACACACACACACACAGTTACAGAATATACATTCACACACAGTCATTTTCAGTATCTCATCAGGCTTAAACACCACACACATACACACTCGTGCCCCTGGCCCACCTGACGGTTCCTCCTGCTTTCTGTATCCTCATGCGCTCTTCATAGATGGTAGGATTGTGTTCTTTACTGAGAGCTACACACGCACACCTCTCCTCTCCACCATCAGTGTGTTCTACACGACACAGCACTGCCTGAAACACACAAACACACATATGGTGGTTTAAATATCTTTGTAAGGTATTATGCATTCTTCCATTCATCTTCAGTAACTGCTTCATCCTGGTCAGGGTTGCGGTGGACTTGTGTATTAACACAGCAAAATCAGCTACCACTCATGTGTGTTTTCCATGTAAATATTAGTATACAAGTAAGTCAGTAACTAAGTAAGTACGTAAGCAAGTCAGGAAGTAAGTCAGGAAGCAAGTCAGGAAGTAAGTAACTAGGTAAGTCAGTAAGTAAGTAAGTCAGAAAGCAAGTTGGTAAGTCAGTAAGTAAGTAACCAAGTAAGTAAGTCAGTCAGAAACTAAGTATGTAAGTGAGTATGTACGTAAGTCAGTAAGCAAGTCAGTAACTAAGTAAGTCAGTAAGCAAGTCAGTAAGCAAGTCAGTAACCAAGTAAGTAAGTAACCAAGTCAGTAACCAAGTAAGTCAGTAAGCACGTCAGTAAGTAAGTAACCAAGTAAGTCAGTAACCAAGTAAGTAAGCAAGTCAGTAAGCAAGTAACCAAGTAAGTAAGTCAGTAACTAAGTAAGTCAGTAATCAAGTCAGTAAACAAGTAAGCAAGTCAGTAAGCAAGTTAGGAAGTAAGTCAGGAAGCAAGTCAGGAAGCAAGTCAGGAAGCAAGTCAGGAAGCAAGTCAGGAAGCAAGTCAGGAAGTAAGTAACTAGGTAAGTCAGAAAGCAAGTCGGTAAGTCAGTAAGTAAGTAACCAAGTAAATAAGTCAGTCAGTAACTAAGTATGTAAGTAAGTGAGTACGTATGTAAGTCAGTAAGTAAGTCATTAAGCAAGTCAGTAAGTAAGTACGTAAGCAAGTCAGTAAGTAAGTCATTAAGCAAGTCAGTAAGTAAGTACGTAAGCAAGTCAGTAAGTAAGTCAGTAAGTAAGTCATTAAGCAAGTCATTAAGCAAATCAGTAAGTAAGTACGTAAGCAAGTCAGTAAGCAAGTAACTAAATAAGTAACGAAGTACGTAAGTCAGTAACTAAGTAAGGTCAGTAAGCAAGTCAGTGAGTAAGTAACTAGGTAAGTCAGTCAGTAAATCAGTCAGTAGCTATGCTAGACCTACACCTCACAATCTCAAAATTCTTTGGTCCTCACGTAGGTTTAAACACACACACACACACACATCTGAGTAAATAACAAAGCAAGAAAGTAAAGAACTTTCCCTCAGCTGCTTCTATTTCTATTGACTGTTAAAGAAGCGTACGCTCTCAGGGGCCAAAGGTCACTGGGTAAAAGGTTAAGTACTCACTCTGCTGTCTCCCAGATTGGCCACGTACAGATCATCATCCACGGCCAACATACATGTAGCTGTGGAGCCATCCTTCCACACCGGCTTCCTGTAACACACGCACGCACACGCACGCGCGCGCACACACACACATCAGGCTCTTTGCACCACTCAGGTAATGTGTGTTACTGTACCAACACGTGCTAGCATGTTTTACCCACATACACAATACAATTACCAAAATCAGTCGGAGCTTATTCACTCACTCACTCACACACACACTTACTGGCTGGAGGCTTTTTTCAGGAATTCCTCGTCCGTGTGGCGAAACGTGTCAAGCAGACATTTCCTCACCAGTTTATCCAGATTTTCCACCTCCCCTGAACACACACAATGGCAAATACACATCTCAGTCTTACACACACACACACACACACACACACTACAGTGCAGCTGGTTCATCACAATCACATCACTGTTCCACAAGTACAAAACCAGTGACATTACACCACAAATACACAACAAGGGCTAAGACGGGTGCCTATGCCACAGACTGGCTAGGTAGCGAGTGAGGTATGGTGTAGTGTAGTACAGTGCATAGTGTGTGTGTGTGTGTGTGTGTGTGTACCTTTAGGGAATTTGCTGAGGAGTGTGGGATGCAGGTGTTCTGCAGCAAACTGAGACGCTCGAGCGCCACCATGACCATCAAACACAGCGAAATAAGCCAGCCTGGACCTGCGCGCGCACACACACACACACACACAGAGAGAGAGAGCGAGTTCTTGTTTACTGGATGCATGGTGGACTATGTCGGGCCTTCAACCAATAGGAAGGAATTTGGGATTTGACCTGAGCAAATAAGAAAATGTACGTACGTACGTGTGTGTGTGTGGGTGTGTGTGTGTGTGTGTGTGCGTACTCACACATGCGCAGGCAGCGTGTCTGTATGCGTATGGAGGTTAGGTAAGATGACGTGAGCGTCCTGCATGTCCTCTCGCTCGCCCCGCCGGGCCGCTACGAAACCCTTTAGCTTAGCCAGTCCTGCATCGCATCACACACACACACACACACACACACACATATGCGATGAACACAGCCACATACACACTCAGACACACACTCTTTCGCAGTGCATGTGTGTGTAAGTGCTGAAAACCTTTACAAACTTTCTTTTCCGTCTTATTCTGCTCGTCGTCCGAGTGCGCGTCCCTGTGTCGCTTCTCTCCTCGGTCCTGCATGGCGTCGTCATCTCTTCTGCCTGAACACGAACACACACACACACACACACACACACACACACACACACACACAGAGGACATTGAAGATCTTTTCTTTTTTTTCCCCCCATGTAAGAGTTTTAGCTGAAGGAACTTTTTTTCAGGAGCCCAGGATTTTTAGGCATATTTCCACTGCAGGAACATTTCTGGAACCCAGGAATGATTTGAGTTCCTGGGACATGCCTTCTGCTCTTAAGTCGGTACTTTTCACTGTTAGCCTAACGAGGCTAATAGCTCCAGATAGCACAACCTCATTTCTATTTTTTAATAAATCCCTATTTTTAATTTCTTCCTTTCTCATTTCTTTTCCTCCCGCATTCAGATTAATGAACTCTCATTAGCATAATTATTTCAGACGAATATTAGAATGACTGTTTATCTCGCTCACCCCCAGACCGTGCCAAAATCACACGTGTATATTTTTAGCAACAGAAAAAATGCTGTTAAATCTGAAGACGTTCTTCTGCAAGATGAAACGTGTGCTCGAGCCGTTACTTTCTCAGAGAATTACGCAGATATATTTACCTCCTCTCCTGCCATCTGCTTCTTTCTGAACACGTCTAAAAACTGGAAACAAAAAAAAGCACTTCCTCCTGTTTCTGAAAGGCCCGCCCCAGAAATAGCCGCTCATTTGCATAATACCCCGAGTTCAAATGGTTAGCATATGAAAGCTGTGGATGAGTGGGAGAAGAACGCTGAGTCGTGAGGATTCATGCGCACACACACAGGATATAAGTTGAGATGACGACAGCAGCAGAAGCGACGGCGAACCAAACATGGATGCAAAAAAATTATGTCTGAATATGAGCCCCGAAATCTCTGTAAAGAAATCAAGAAATAAAGGAGAAAGTGGTAAAAGGAGCGAGAGAAACGGAAACGAGGGAGACGCTTACTCCTCCTTTTCCCCACGTCTCCTTTAGAAGTGGCAGCCTCGTTGAGCAGCACCATCCCCATCGTTATAGCAGCGTCTGATACAACCGTTAAGGAAACTGGGAGAGGAAGAGGAAAACAAGAAAGAGGAAGGAGACTAAAACAAGAAAGTGGAAGGAGACTAAAACAAGAAAGAGGAAAAGAAAAATAACATATGAGCAAAATGAAATGACGAGGAAACAGGAAAAAGCAGAAAAGTAATCAGTACAGCACATTCTAGGAAAAAAAGAACCCTTTAAAGCTTCTTAAAAGGGTTCGACTTGGAACCCTTTCTTATAGGAAAACCCTCAGTTGTAGGGTTCTACATAAACTCTTAGAAAAAGGGTTCTTCAAGGGTTTTTTGTAGTTACGGGTTTCTAGCTCCCTAAAAGGGTTCTTACTCGAAACCCTTTCTGATAGGGAAACACTCTGTTGTAGGGTTCCACATCAAACCTTAAAGGGTTCGCCCAGAGGGACAACTGAAGAACCCTTAAAGGTACACAGAAGAAAAGGAAGAAATCAAGGAAGGAGAATAAGAAAAAAGAAAAAAAGGAAAAGTAAAACAGTAGAGGAAGAGGAAACAGAGGAAAAGTAAAACAGCAGAGGAAGAGGAAGCTCTTCCAGGTCGCTGATTGGACCGTGAGAACCCAGAAAAGCTCCTCTTGTTAGGCAGAATCGTTTACACACTCAACTGTGATCAATAAACACAATTTACTGAAACAGCAATGAACTAAAAAACAACCAGGAAAAAAATGTAAAAGTAAAAAATCACCCTGGAAACACTTGCTCTGTGAGCGTTGGTGCTTTCCACCAGAGTGGAGTTTAACCGTGTGCCAAAATCACGCCGAGAGACACACAGAACAACAGAGAGGAGTGTGTGTGTGTGTGTATACGTGCTCCTGCCTGTTGGTATTAGCATTAAAAAGAATCCCAGTCTGTCTCTTTTTCTCTCTCTCTCTATGTCTCTGCTTAGCCATGAGCTACAGTAAACAAACCTTCTTAATTAAACTGCAAACCTACACACACACACACACACACACACACTAGCGATCAGGAGGAGTGTGAGACCCCTGCCATGTGTGTGTGTGTGTGTGTGTGTTATTGAGGTTGCAGACTCCTGGCGTGGTGCTGCCATCATATTTCATATTTCCGAGCACATGAACACAAACACACGCTGCTAATTTAATGATGTATAAGCCGTGCTTTTCATTAATTACCCCCCCCCTAACACACACACACCTACACACACCTACAGGGAAATTATGTTTTATATTTTTTATTAAGATTTGTGCCCTACAGAAAACCATTCTTTGGTCATCATGAACTAATACAAATGACATGGTAGCACCAAAGTACCCAGTACTTAATAGGCAAGCATGTGGTAATAAGAAGTAGTTACCGGTACATAACTTTCCATATTAGACTTTAAAGTACATAGTAGGCAAAGTTATCACATAATTGCCTAATTGCAATTATTTGAGCTGATTTGATGCGTTTGCAAACACGAGGTTAATTCTTAATGAGTTCATTGACATAATCAAGTCACAGCACCATCATATTTCAATTATTTCAAAGGCTTTGATCTATGAACTACTTATAACCATGTTTTGTTGTGTAACATTAATATTTATGGAGTTGTAACCCGAGACTATTTACACATATCACTATCAGATCACTATTATAAATATCACTATTTAGACTATCACATATCAGTCTCTGTTCCTGAAGTGACTTTCAGGCTGCAGTAAAGCACACTGCGAGCGACAAATTAATACATTTGCATTGACTCTGAATTTTACACGCAAAATTGACAAGACGTGTTATGTTGCTCATGTGAAAGACACAATCCTCTGTAGACCCTGTTAGTAAATCAAGTTTGCACTTTAGTGTGTGTGTTTTTTAAGGATACTCAGCAGGAGGATGATGTGGGACTCGGCCACGAACTGAGCCTGACTGCTGCCATGGATGTAACTCTGCAAAGAGAGAGAGAGAGAGAGAGGGCGAGAGAGATATGCTTAATACACGGAAAGAGCAAAGAAGGTTAATATAAAATGCGTCGTAGCACGTGTGTTGCTTAAGTTCAACATTTGCATATATAAAAAAAAAATGGATGGGGAAAAAAAAGAAAGAGTGAGAGAAAGAGAGAGACTTGTGTGTGTTAAATTTCGATTAACAGAGACCCTCCTGAGTGGAAGGTGTGATGATGGAGGGCAGAGTTTGCCGAACAGAGACATTTATCACTGTCACGTCTTCATTCGTTCCGGGTCATGGAGACTCTCGCGCTCGGCCGAGCGGCTGCTCTCTTTCACATCATCATCATCATCGCTCGCTTTCAGGATGGAGAGACTCCAGACATCTTTTTAATATGCTCAAGTGTCTGTATGTTGTGTGTGTGTGTGTGTGTGTGTGTAAGCAAGCTGTAGTACACTCTAACGCGTACTACAGCTTGCTCACACACACGCAGTGGAAGACTTCTGAAGAGGGATTCAATAATTAATAAACTCCCGAACAGCTAGTACATTAGTGTGTGTGTGTGTGTGTGTGTGTGTGTGTAGGATAAGTAGCGTGCTTTTATGAGAAGTGACTCCTCAGACACAGATTAAACACGAGATGATGACGGCAACGACAACCAAAAACGGCAGCTAAAATTAGGCAAAGGAGTGTGTGTGTGTGTGCTCTTCATAAATAATCAAAAACAAGCAAAAGGCCCGTGAACTCATTAGTGAAGCAGGGAAGAGGAGGGTAATTAAGAAACAGAGGGTAATTAAGAAGCGAGAAATAAATGACTGATGCAGAAAGCGAGCCCTCAAAGCAGCAGCCACGGGATACACACACACACACACACACACACACACACACACACATATATATATACAGTCAAGCCGGAAAGTCTGCACACCGCTTTCACCTTCTCCACCTTTCATTACGTTACAGACTTATTCTACAGTAGATTGAGTTCATTTTTTGCCTCAAACATCTACACACAAGTTGTAGGAAGCCATAAGACAAACCTTTTGGCCCCTTTTGTTAACTAAAAACTGTTTATTGAGTAAAAAAAAGTCAAGACGTCCTCACACTTTTTCCTGTTTGTGTCATTATGGGGACCTCACAATGTTGGTACACTAAATCTTAACCCCAAACCTGAACCCTAAATAGTTTTTTTTTTTTAGTTTAGGCTCTTTTAGTTGGTCAAGTCAAACCTAAGTGTTGAGTTACCCCCCCCCACACACACACACAGCACACACAAAGCACAAACTCGTCTTCCTAAATCCTCACAACAGAAAACACCTCCATCATAAGGAACTTAATACATTTCTTCACATAGCCCGCTGTAAAAGCACTGCTCGACAAACAAGATTAGTCATTTTATCTCCATGATTGTTGTTTCACCCTCTTTTTTCTTTTTTGGGTGTTACGGTTGGGTGGCTCATTTTAATGCCGCTTTCAATTAGCGGAGAACCACAAAAGCGAAGCTCTCGGTGCGTAAAGCCAGAGGCCCATGCGAAGCGCATTAGCGTCGCAATGCAAAATAAGGAGCGCAAACGGCGGCTGTTATTCTTGTTAGCTGCTCCAATTATGCCGAAAACGCTTCATGTTCCAATTCATCACATCAGTCGCGGAGGAGGACACTCACTGAATAAGGTTTTACGGGAAGTGTTTCTCGCTCATGATTTATTTATTTATTTGTTTGGTTGTTCAATTTATATAGCGTCCTTCTTACACCCAAGGTCGCATCACAAAAGTATGTAACAAACTAGATACAACTAGATATGTGCTGATATTATATACAGTACTGTGCAAACGTCTTCGGTAAAGAAATGTAAATAAAGCAAAAATGCTTTTAAAAAAATAAAATGAAAAGTTTCTGAATATAAAAAAAAAAATCCTATAAAAAGCAGTAAATGGCTACAAAACCCCCCCCAAAAAACAAACAAAAAAACCTTAAACTTAAATCGGTTTGTTGGTGTTTCGCAAACTCTGCCTTTAAAACTGCATCAATTATCTTAGACACACTGTTGTGCAGTTTTATAAGGAAATCAGCTGGTAGGTTGTTCCAAGAATCTTGGAGAACTTGTTAC
>JAOUQW010000047.1:5766506-5788570 GCA_028565825.1 Olivaichthys viedmensis | reverse complement strand
TGACCCTGCGCTCTGACCCCAGCTTACCAACATGCTGGGATATGCGAAGAATCAATTTCACTCTACTGTACTTGTATATGTATATGTGACAATAAATAGCATTCTATTCTATTCTAAATTCTCGCCATTGTTCAGCAAATATGTTAATGATCTGTTACTGTTAGCTATTAGCTGACAAGTTGAATAAGATATCCAAGAGTAGGATAAACACCACAATCTGCTTTGCACTGGCTCTTTTTAAATGGATTTGGACACCGTGTTTCTGTAGTCACATTACCTTCCAGTACTGCTAAATGTTTAGCTTTCAGAAAAAGTGCTCCAGGATTAGTGTTTCCTTTCCATCAGGAGGTCAGTAGTACTCAGAGTCCTGTGCCAGTGCTGACGCTGAAGCCGAAGCCGATGCTTGTTTTTTTTTCCGTCTTTTTTCCGGAAATTATTTTTATGCATTATGAATCTTTTAATAGTTAGGCTCTCAAACTTGTGGAACGCAGGCTGGTTCTTTAGTTTACGGCAATTGCTAGTAAAACGGTTCTCTTCCCGATGAAGTGGCGCCTTCCCTAAGCCCTGGACGTCACTGGTTTTTGGTTCCACACCAGCTGGAACCACAGGTGAGTGTTTACTAAGGTGCTAGAAGCACACAGGTTTTGCCATCCGAAGAACAAGCTTTTTTGCAGGTTTGAGAGCCACCTTGTCAGTGGAACAGGGCCATCATAGGCACTTTCTATACGCAGGATTGTTGTTCAGGGGTCCAGCCATGTCTGTGCACATTAATGAGGGTCCAGCAGGCCCACTGCTGAACAACATGTTCTACTGCAAAGGGGTCACAGGCTCTAACGTGGCAAAACACACTGCCGCCACATGAGTGTTTGTGGATAGTTACAGTAGATAGATGCGCACATTACTAATATCGAATAAAAAGTTAGAAGTAGCATTTTAATAATATTTAAGATACTCACAAAGAAAGTTTGTTGGACAGATTTGAGCTGGCTAGGACTTTAACTTATGTAACTAGAGATGGGCCGATCAGCATTCTGTGAGGCCGATGCCGAGTACCGATTGTTCTTTAAGCACGATCGGCCGATTCCGATATCGAGGCCGGGATACCGCCATTAAGACAAAAGTAGCAGCAAGTTCAACGATTGTTGCAGCGAACTCATGGGTAGCTATACTGCAATCTCTCTCTCTCTCTCTCTCTCTCTCTCTGTATGTGAGTAAGTGTACAGTGACTCGAAGGGCTTCTGCCCATGCTTCGCGTTGGGCGAGAGAACGGGTTGCCAAGCGCACGGCTGTTCAGCTGATTCAGGGCTTACTGTTAAGCATCAACGGCAGACTTTTTTCTGTAACATTTTGTAACATTTTGTCAGTAATTCAGCGCTGCTCGCTCCTTGGGATGGTAGTCTCAAAGTAAATGTGCACTTAAAATGCGATCGCATCGTCCCTTTCCCGGTTCTCAGAGTTTTCCTCGAGTATTTCAGTGTACAAAAATGTGAAATTTGGCTCGCATGTTCTGACCCGCGCTCCGTATCGGCCAGATTAAAGAAATATCGGCCGATCACATATTTAGGCCAAAAATCGTCCGATGCCGATCTACAGCCGACCGATCGTCCCGTCCCTACATGTAATACTTGAATAATACTCTCGATATTTTTCATTAGCATGGCATTTATTTGTCGCTGCCTTTTGAAATTCTTTAAAGTTGTGAAGTTGTTGGGCATGATGTGAGTCTTGGCTGTGTGGTGAATGGTTTGGAAAGGCCTGCTTTCAGATCAGCTGCAAACACCACTCACCTAATCAAAACAAACTACCGCCAGCTCTGCTCTGTGCCCATGTCCTCAAGGTTAAGGAAACTCTTATAAGGCACTTTCTTTGGTCCTGCTCATGCGGCAGAGACGTGAACCACTTCAAAAGGTTCACTCAGCTGCCGTGTTATATGACGGTCATAAATGACTGAACGACAGCCATCACAGTCGATTTCGTTTGGCCCTTATCTAATCACTGCAGGAGAAGTGTGTTGAGGATGCTTCATGATGTTATGTACGTTTGCTTATCTCTCCTTGGCATGGCAGTCCATTTCCTGAGTGGCCTTCTCTCTTCCTTAGTTATAAAGGCTCAATTTGATTTGGCCCAGATCATTCCAAGGCTGTGTGCTGAATGTGGTTTGGCATGTTTAGCATTGGCCTGAGATTGGCTTATGTGGCGTAGCTGTGTTTGCACTGCTCATCGTCGCGCACAGAGAATTATTCAAAGAGGGACGTGGAAATAAATGCGGTCATACATGTTCTTCTATACATGGCTGGTTTCTCTCTCGTTGTTCTCTTTCTGTGTCTCGCTTGTCCTCTCTTTTTCTCTGACGTTTATTGATGTACTGATTGAAATAGACGTAAATTCAGTCTTTGTGCTGTAAATACCAATATACAAATGAAAACGACAGTAAAACAGTAACAACTGGGAACATTACATCAGTCCTACACTGCTTTAGAGAGCCAGCGAGTGTATGAATGTGCAGTTGTCCTGCAGGAAAGCCTGATGAGATCGGTTGTCCGACCAGGAAGTGGTCTCCTAGGGCTGCACAATAATGCTGAAACAGTAACGGTTATTTCGCACAATGTTAAAAATCACGATTATTTATTACATCTATTCAGCCAATGTAGGAACAAAAATTCTACAGTTCTGTCACACTGTACGTCCTGTATAAATAGAAAGCAAGACTGGTCACCCTGATTAAGTGTTCATCTTTTAAATGCTCAATCAATCACTCAACCAACCAACCCCTCAATCAAGTAAGCCACCATAGTATGCAACCAAACACAGTTAAACCATTAATCCAGAGTCAATAAAGCTATATCTAATGTTTGCCAATTAGCTAGCTTTAGCTAAGCTCACCAGTATTGCAGTGGATTATGTTTAATTAACTGAGGAAGCGAAAAATGAAGCCAAAAATCATGATCACAAATTACTTGTGCAGCCCTGTTGCCTCCTTATGCTGTGATCCAGGGAATCACACAGGTGCTCTATGGGGTCAAAGTTCAGGAGAGATGGCCCTCCTTCGTCCAGACATTTGAGGCAAAATGACAGTCTGGCCCTTTTCTTTCATTAAGAGCTGAAATAATTCATCCAAAACGCAGGGTTTATAACATAAATCATTATTGAAAGTAACTTTTTACTATATAATTCTTATTGAAACACAGCTCTAAAGGTTATTTTTTTTCGCTGATCGGTTGGCTGACAGTTGGTTAAGTGCACTCTCAGCATCCATGTATGGAGGCGAACGTCTCTCCTATGCTTTCACAGAGAGAATGCGAAGAATGAGGCAGAGTTATCGGGCAGAAAGTATTTTTGGGGATGACCGCGGCCCTGCTTCAGCGCTGCTTGGAAACGAGTGTTGTGCTGGGGTGGGTGGAGGAGAGGAACATGGCAGGAGGGAGGAGGTGGCCTCTCTCTCTCTCCCACTCTCTCCCTCGTTATTTTCAGTCCATTGTGTCTACTTCCTGTGGGTCAGGGGTTATTGGAGCAGGGAGTTGTAGCTTGGCGAGAGAGAGAGAGAACTTCAATAGAAGTAGAACGACAACAACTCGTCGCCACTGTTTTCTCCTCCAGTCAACAACAGCAATCAATCTCAACAGGTAAATGCCTGCCTGCATATTGCACTGGGATTGTTTGGTGCATCCGCTTTAGCTTTTTTGTGCCGCGGCGCTTTGTCTGCCAGATGCTATCCTGTTTTTGTACTTTTGGTGGCTAGCGATTTTTAGTAGGTATATCGCCTCTTTGGTTACGTTTTGTGGGCTCAGGATCTGGGCTAGTGGGAGAGGGCAGGAGGGGTTGTAATTTATTTTAACATCCTACTTATGTAATGCAAAGTCTTCCTGAGAGCAGCCATATTGGAGCCATGTTTATGGAGAGAGGAAACCTCCTCCTGCGTTGGTCAATGCGGTTCAGGCTGAATTACATTAGGTTGCTGGAGCAGAGGGGAGCAGGGCCAGGGTTCTTGCACTCCACTGCAGCCCTGCACATTCCCGGCCTGTTCGGATGCTTACTCACTGATGTTTACGCTCCTGAATTGAGTGACTGAGGTAGGCAAGTAGGGTTTTATTGCTAATTCTTTGAGAACGGTGCCATAAGAAGAGATTTTGTGATGAGTTATTTGGATTTTGGATTTTTGGAGTGAATAATAATTTTAATTTCATGAGGCAGAGGGAAGGATTATTACTGCAGTGTTTGAGATGGAAGCATTTGTATCTCTGGGCTATAAAACCTGGGCTTTATATTTATTTATTTTAGTTTGTCATCTTTAGTAGTTCAGCTCCAGTAGAGCTTGTGAAGGCAGCAGCAGTGTTTACATTTGCAATGTCGTGCAGCTTTAAAACACTCCTCTGTGCTCGAACAGTCCCAATCTTGAAATCGTGTACATGCTTTACACCAATGAATGTTGTGCTTCAAAGCTCTGGACGAAATGGGTGAGGAGGCTCCGCTGTATGGAGGAAACGACCCCTTCACACACACACACACGCACACAAACATGTCTAAAGTTAGATGTGTCAAGCCATGCAGCATACAAGTGTGACAATGGAGGCAAAACAGGAAGTCTTTTTCTCAGAGTGTGTGTTGGGAACAGATGATCAGGAAGATAAAAAACGCCAACAAAGTGGAAACTTCCAGCCTGCCAACCCCCCCAACCACCACACACACACACACACACACTTACCTTTCACAAACTGTGCCACTGACTGCCATTAGGGCGTGTATGTAGTATTCTAGTGATTAAATACTCAATAACGTTAAAAATAAATAAAACGCTCAGACACACACACACACACACACCGTGTTGTTCTTGGAGTTGGCGTACACAGTGTCCATGGCTTTAGAGCTGGCGTTGACAGCGTGTGCCAATTCCTGCTCCATACTGGGGTGAGACTGAGCAATCTCCCTAATGCTGAAACACACACACACGTTAAGCCACGCCCACGGTCCACACTGCGTGACGCGTTTCTGGGTTCAACGGATTCAGCGATTAGGATATTTAATCATATTAATTTATGACAATGTTTTTGTAAAGGTATTTTTACATGAAGCTTATACTTTGTAATTTTATGTAATATTGTGTTATTGCTGATATTCGTGTTACATGGATAAAAAATATTATTCTCTCTATTTTTGTGTGTGTGTGTGTGTGTATATACCTGTGTATGAGAGCTCCCGCGGTCTGCCCGAACACACTGATCTGAGCCGTTTCCTCCTCGGTGATGATCTCAGGCTGCACGGCATGCTGGGATACCGGCCGCGCAAAATCACACTTCTGCTTATCCTCCCATGACTTCAGAGTATTCTCAAACGCCTACACACACACACACACACACACACACACCCACGAGTGAATGTCCAACGTTTTAAGAACATGTTTTTGGTCACATACCAGTCTGCGTTACGTGTACGTGTGTGTGTGTGTGTGTGTGTATTAGGGATAAGCATTTTACTACAGTCTAAAAATCAAACAGTAAATGATGGCTCTCTATAAACTTTAGCTAATGTTAGGATATGTTTTGTGTTTATGTGTATGTGTGTGCAGGTGTGTGTGTGTGTGTGTGTGTTGTGTTACCCTGTCTCTGGTCAGTGTCTGTGTGCGGTTCTTGTGTATGATCCTTATGAAGCCCGGTGGTTGGATCCACGCTTCTCCGTCCACCTGCACAGGAACACCTTCATCGCCCAGGATGGTGATCTTCACCGTACGACACTGTGCACACACACACACACACACACACACGATCAGTCATGTGAATGTATTTATTTGTTTTGTTAGGAAATGTACACTTGAGTGGAGTGAAGTGTGTGTGTGTGTGTGTACCTGAGCTATTCGGTGATGTTGTAGGTTGATAACTCGAGACACGGCCATCTGCATGCTGCCAAACACTGCCACCACCTCCAGAATCTTATCATCAAACGACGGCGCGGTGAACGTCTGTAACACACAAACACACTTCATACACACAGCTTCTACATGGACAACTGGCTCCGAAGTAGTGACGGGGAGCATACCAGTAGAACCGAGACGCTTGGTTCTACTATGGTTGAGCAAAGCTACAAAGGTGGTGACCCATGCATTTGCCCTAAAAGAGTCTTGCTGAGTAAGGAATCAAGAACCAAAGTGGGCGTGTCTCAATCTTGTGGGTGTTTCTTAAACGTAGGACGAGACTGGCTTGAATTTATTCCATTTACTTCACAGGAACAAAAAGAAAGCCGGGTTGGTGTGTGTGTGTGTGTGTGTGCGCGCCACTCACGTCATCCTCTTTGGTTCCTCCCCAAAAGTTTGTTCCTCCAGCGTAACTGGGAATGTTCAGCACTGCAATGCCCTGCAGACTGGGCAGAGGAATGGGCCGTCCATCACACTACACACACACACACACACACACACGTTAGAGGACTGGGCAGAGGAATGGGCCGTCCATCACACACTGCACACACACACACACACACCTCCAGCAGCACTCTCTGCTCCAGGTTTCTGTAGGTTCTGTGAAGCAGCTCTTTGGTCCCCAGAACCCCGTACCACATCATGTTCTTAGTGCGGCTCCTGAACACACACACACACACACGAAAACATGAGTGCAGCACACACTGCAACAGGGTTAGAAGTTTGGCTTTAGGGTAAATGCGGAGTCGGGAGTCAGGATCCGGTGTGCAGGGGTTAGTTGTTAGGGTGTAGGGTAAATGTGTTGGTACCTCTCCACACATTCTGAGGGATTAGAGTTAAGGTTAGGGACTAGGGCGTAGGGTTTAGTGTTAAGAACTAGAGGTTAGGTAATAGGGGCTAGAGAGAATATGGAGTAGGAATTAGAGACTAGAGATTAGAAAATAGGGGGCTAAAGGTTAGGGGTTAGGGAACATGGGTTAGGGGTTAGGGAACATGGGTTACGGGTTAGGCTATGCGAGCGTCCGTGCAAGAAGCCCTGACATGTTCACAGATACGCGGTTGCAGAAGTATAAACCAGACTTAAGTGTATGGGTGTGTGTGTGTGTGTACCTGCACTTCTCTGGATGTTCGTCCCTCTTGTTGTTGAAGTCAAGTGAGATTTTGGCGTCCAGTCCGATTCCAAAGTAATTATTCATCACACACTTCTCTGTGTAGCATTCACTGTGCGCGCACACACACGCGCACACACACACACGGATTATATTAATCATTTAAAATGTGCATATTTAACATCAATTACATCCATTACTAGATTAGAGAATATGCCTTAGGGATTAGGGCTCAGATATTAGACACTAGAATTCAGGGATTATGGGCCTAAAAATTTAGATTAGGGACTAAAATTTGAAAATAGGGGCTAGAGAGTAGGGGCTGAGGGTTTGGGATTAGAGACTAGAGATTAGGAACTAAATTTCAGGCATAATGGACTAAAGGTTAGGAAATCTGGGTTAAGGATTAGGGACTAAATGTTGGGGATTAGGGGCTAGAGATTAGGGAGTAAGGGTTTTGGGGTTTAGGGACTAGATATTAGAGAGTAAGGATTATGAAACCTAGTAATTAGGAACTAAGGCTTAGGTAAAAGAAAATTCAGGTTTAAGGATTATGGATTCGCAATTATAGATTGGGATTAGGGGCTAGGGATTATGGATTGGGATTAGGGACTATGGATTTATGGATTGGAATTAGGGGCTAGGGATTATGGATTGGGATTAGGGGCTAGGGATTATGAACTAGGGATTATGGATTGGAATTAGGGGCTAGGGATTATGGATTGGGATTATGGATTGGGATTATGGATTGGGATTAGGGATTATGGATTGGGATTATGGATTGGGATTAGGGACTAGGGATTATGGATTGGAATTAGGGACTAGGGATTAGGGGCTCGAGATTATGGATTGGGATTAGGGACTGGGGATTATGGATTGGGATTATGGGTTGGGATTAGAGACTGGGGATTATGGATTAGGATTAGAGACTGGGGATTATGGATTGGGATTATGGGTTGGGATTAGAGACTGGGGATTATGGATTGGGATTAGGGATTAGGGGCTCGGGATTATGGATTGGGATTAGGGACTGGGGATTATGGATTGGGATTAGGGACTGGGGATTATGGATTGGGATTAGGGACTGGGGATTATGGATTGGGATTAGAGACTGGGGATTATGGATTGGGATTATGGGTTGGGATTAGAGACTGGGGATTCTGGATTGGGATTAGGGACGGGATTATGGATTGGGATTAGGGACTGGGGATTATGAATTGGGATTAGAGACTGGGGATTAATTAATCATTAATATGCGCATGTTCAATATAATGACATCTATACACAGGTATATGAGTCTACATTTAATTAATCGATGATGATGATGAAGGCCACTCACAGGTTCTCCAGGTCACAGCTGAAGGGGTCGGCGTTCACCAGTAGCCTGCTGATCACTGAACTGCTGGGGAGTGTGCCAGAAATTCCCACTACACACACACACACACGCACACACACACAAGCTGTAGTTTATTGCAGTAAGCAGAGCTCTGGAGAACAGCTGGCTTGTTTTATCCCTTTACCTGGGTACAGAATCTTGGCGTTCAGCAGGTTTTCTGTACCTCCTGTCTGAGCAGGAAGTGATGCAGAGCTGCCCAACGATAAACTTCCCTTACCGATGAGCTTCTCACATGGAGCCTTACATACTAGAGAGAGAGAGAGAGAGAGAGAGAGACAGAAAGGTTAAGGTGTAATGGTTAAGGTGTGGGGTGTGTGATATAAAATGTGGGGTGTGTGATATAAAATGTGGGGTGTAGAGGTTCTACCCCTTCTCAGATGTCGCGCTCTGGTGCTGTAAGATCTCAAAGACACCTGATCTTCCTCCTCCTCCTCTTCCTCAGGAGACACTGCATTGAACACTTCATCCGTCTGAGCGTTCTGTTCATCCACCGCTGGAGGGCGCAGAGAGAAAGAGACAAGAGGCAGAGAAAACGTAAGTGTGTATGGCGAGTGTGTGCGTGTGCGTTCGTGTGTGTGTTAGTTAGGGTGAAGGGCGTACCTTTCTCCGTGTGCTCTATTATCTGTCTGATGGCCTTCTTCAGGCTGTTGGCTCTTAGCATCAGCTGCTCTCTGGGCTTAAAGATGGCGGCGGGTGGGCGGGGCGAACAGGGCGGTGGGGCCGTGAGTGTGACTATGGGCGGGGCCTGTGAAACCGACTCCCCTTCTTCCTGCTCCTCCGCAATGGTGGGTGTTGGCGTTGGCATGACAACGGAAGCCTGAGCTTCCTCGTTCAACGTCTTTAATAACGAGTCCAACTTCTCCTTCAGAACTCCACACTGCAGCCAATCAGAACCAACACCAGATCGATATCGGCCAATCAGAACCAATCTTAGATCAATATCAGCCAATCAGAACCAACCTAAGCATTCTTATAACATCCATACCATAACAGCACGCACACAGCCAATCACACACCGTCGCTGGAATTTAATCAGCCAATCAGAGCTCACCTTTTTGGCCATGGTCTCTGATTCCTCCAAGTTCTCTGTGTTCTTCTCATACGCTCGGCCCACTTTGGCTACAAAGTCCTTCACCGTCTCACACAGAACCCTACACACACACACACATACGTTATAGACACACACACACACACACACACACACATACACAACACTTGCACACACACTCCTGCGAGTGACTTACTTGGCAGAGTTGATCACTACGGAGTGCTGATCTGAAGTGAGGATCTTGGACAGGTGAGCTGCGACCGAATCCTCATAGGTCAGAATGTGCTGCACCTGCAGTGGGAACAGCCAATCAGAGAAGAGCAGCAAGGGGGCGGGGCTACAGGGCTTACATCACTTTAGGAGTCGTCATCTCAGAGACTCAGTGTATTAACTCAGGTGAGGGTGGGGAGAAATTCTAACAGCTCAGGTCCAGCCAATCAGAGAGGAGCCCATGAGCCAATCAGAGAGGTACTCATTAGCATATCATCACCTCGGAGTCGTCGCTGCAGTCCTCCGTTACAGTGGAGCTCGAGTGTTGCCGTGGAAACTTCGTCTCATAGACCATGATACTCCATCTGAGGGTGGAATAACCAGTTACCAACATGCCTTACTAACACACACACACACACACACACACACACACCTGTCGAGCATCTTGGTGCTGGCTCTTTCCAGCTTCTCGAGGATCTGAGGAAGCTGTGTGTCGTCGTCACACGCCGACCCCCAGCCCAGAACTCTTGCCAGGTCATTTCCTGTTCCCAGTGGCAACACACCCAGCTGACACTGCGCACACACACACACAAACAATATCACAAATCGACATATACCAACACACAGTGAAGCTGCATTAATGACCAGCTGCCAGCAGAGGGCAGCACATCCTCATGCACTACAGCAACAGCAATAGTTTGTGTGGGTTTTTTTCTACCTGACAATTTTAATATTGTGGGCCAAAAGATTTTCTTTCAGTTACTTAGGGTAAGGTTAGGGTTTATGGGTAGGTACAGCATTATTCTGTGTGTGTGTGTACCTGTTTGTGCAGTGTCAGTGCGTCTATCTCCGACAGAACCCAGCCCACACTGCCGTCTCCTCCACACACCAGGATCCTGAACGTATCGAACTTCTGAAACAGACGCAGACTACACACACACATACATCTCTTAAAAATCCCACACTAAGCACGCTCATGTAGTGCGTGTGAGAGAACTCTATGTGTGTGTGTGTGTTTGTCCAAAACGAACAGGGAATATAAAAGGAATGTTCTGTCCCAAACCGCGCTACGCCACGTTCCAATCCTGTTTTTAACACTTCCTCTCAGTTGCGTGCTTTTTGGCCTCTTAAGGGACTAGAAAGCTAGAACACTAGGAAACTGGGAAACAAAGGGGCTAGGAAACAAGGGCACTGCGGAAGAAGGATTCTAGGAAACAAGGAGAACAGGAAAGTAGGAAACTAGAAGGCTAATCTATGATTCATTACTGTTTTTAACACTTCCCTTTTACTTCCCTCCATCAAATTCCCCTTGGTTGAGTCCCCTTGGCCATTTTAAGGACACACACACACACACACACACACACACTATCTTGTTGCACTTCAGAATATTCAGGAGAACAGTAGCCGATAGAAACGCACACAACCGTTTACGGTTTCCTCTGACCACTTTTCAGAGACGTGTTTATACAAGTATAAGTGTGTGTGTGTGTGTGTGTGTTACCCCAGGTGAGGCCCTCCGTTCATCAGGTCAAACACCTGGGCCGGGTTGAGCAGCTGCTTAAACCTGCGCAGGAACTTCACACCCTGGTTATCGCCACTCTTACTGTTCACAAACACCAGCAGGGGGCTGGAGCACGAGGGGGGACACGACGCCTTCCAGAACCCTGCACACACACACACACACACACACACATTATATATAAATTATACACGCATTATACACACAGACTTCCCTACGTCCTCATACTGAGACTCTTAATGGAGTTTCCTGTGTTAAAGAAGCATGGAGTGTTGTGATTGGCTGATGGAGTCTCCTGTGTTAGTGATAAAGCGTTATGACTGGCTGGTGGAATTTTCTTCTGTTGATAAAGGAGCGTGACTGGTTGATTGAGTTTCCCGTATAAGTAATGAAGCGCTGTGATTGGCCGCTCACCGTCTGAGTCGATGCTGTTGAGGGCGGTGGGAGGGATCACGGACACTTTACACTGACCGAGGGGACATTTAGCAGAGAGCTGATCCTTACACACTGCATGCACCTGAAACACACAGACACACAATAAAATCGCTCTGTAATCCCCCAAAGTTCCGCTCTGTAATCCCCCAACGTTCTGCTCTGTAATCCCCCAAAGTTCTGCTCTGTAATCCCCCAACGTTCCGCTCTGTAATCCCCCAAAGTTCTGCTCTGTAATCCCCCAACGTTCCGCTCTGTAATTTACCCAACGTTCCGCTCTGTAATCCCCCAAAGTTCCGCTCTGTTATCCCCCAAGGTTCCGCTCTGTAATCCCCCAACGTTCCGCTCTGTAATCCCCCAAAGTTCCGCTCTGTAATCCCTGAAAAGTTCCACTCTGGGAGGTAGTAAAGCAGAACTTTGGGAGATTACAGAGTAGTACTTTTTCCGGGATTACAAAGCGGGATCTACTACCTCCCAAAGTTCCGCTCTGTAATTCTGTAAAAGTTCTGCCTTGTAACCCCAGAATTCTGCTCTAAACTCCCCAATGTTCCGTTCTAAACTCCCAAATGTTCCGCTCTAAAGTCTCCCAAAGTTTTGCTCTAAAATCCACACTCACACTCACTCGCACTCACTCACTCACACTCACTCACACTCACTCACACTCACTCACTCACACTCACTCACTCACTCACTCACTCACTCACTCACTCGCACACACTCACACTCACTCGCACTCACTCACTCACACTCACTCACTCACTCACTCACTCACTCGCACTCACTCACTCACTCACTCACACTCACTCGCACACACTCACACTCACTCGCACTCACTCACTCACACTCACACTCACACTCACTCACTCACACTCACTCACTCACTCACTCACACTCACTCACTCACTCACTCACTCGCACTCACTCGCACTCACTCACTCACACTCACTCGCACTCACTCACACTCACTCACACTCACTCACACTCACTCACTCACTCACACTCACTCGCACTCACTCACTCGCACTCACTCACTCACTCGCACTCACTCACTCACTCACTCACACTCACTCACTCGCACTCACACACACACACTCACACACACTCACACACACTCACTCACACTCACACACTCACTCACACTCACTCACTCACACTCGCTCACTCACTCACTCACCATGGCTTTGCACCAAAGGCAACGCCAGTCTTGCAATCGGAGAACACTGCCACACGTTTTATCACACACACTGCACTTCGCACTGACGGGCAAGTTCCCCTCCAACCACTGATGGGGCATCGAGATCTGAGAGAGAGACAGACAGAAAGGGACAGAGAGAGACAGATTAGTGTGATTACTTCTGAAGAGAGACAATTTTTACCAAGGTGGATACTCTGGAGAATATTGTGTATCCACACATACACACACACACACACTCACTCACCCCGTCCTCATCCTCGATGATGTCCTTGCCGATAGACGCAAGTGTTGTCCATTTGCAGTTATTAGTGGCTCTGACAGCACAGCGCTTATGGGCTTTAAACTTACACACTGCAAAACACACACACACACACACACACACAGAGTTTCAGATAGACTGAGACACACCCTAGACTGTTCATATCACGCTAACTGAATATCACAGTGTATCATGAAAATGAACACTGGCACATGCCTAATACACACACACACACACACACACACACCTTCGCAGGAGAGGCCATGTGATGTCACTCCACTTAACGCTTCTCTGCAGACGTTGCAGTACGTGGGCCGAGCATGAGAGCACGAGAACCAGTTATGCATCCCGGAGAAATGGTCCATACTGTACTGAGAGGACTAACACACACACACACGCATGCACACACAGTTCAAATCCAATGTTGATCATTGATGAAGGTCCTTTTTTAAAATTAGTATGATTATTATTATTATTATAAACATTACATACACACACACACACACACACACACACACCTCGAAGTGTTCTCTGCTTTGCACACTCTTCATTGCTGCCATCCACTCCTCCATCTCCTTCCTGTTCTCAGCACATAGAATCAATCTCCTGCACGGAGTGATAATCTACAGAGAGACAGACAGGAGAGAAAGACAGAGAGAGAGACAGAAATATAGAAAGAAAGAAAGAGAGACAGATAGACAGAGACAGATAGACAGAAAGAGAAACAGACAGACAGAGAAAAGAAAGAGACAGTGAAAGAGAGAAAAAGAGTCAGAGTCAGAGACAGACAGAAAGAGAGAAAGAGAAAAAGACAGACAGAGAGACAGAAAGAGAGAGACAGAGAGAGAAAGAGACAGACAGACAGGGAGAAAAAGAGACAGAGAGAGAGAAAGAGAGAGACAGAAACAAAGAGAAAGAGAGACAGACAGAGAGAAAGAGACAGAGAGAGACAGAGAGACAGACAGACAAAGAGAGACAGAGAAAGAGACAGACAGAGAGAGAGACAGTTTAAATACGTTTCACAAACACATCTTGAAATTCACTGTCCCACTACACATTAGAATTCCAAAAGGAAGTGTGTGTGTGTGTGTGTGTGTGTGTCCGAAACAGAGTTGACGTCAGCTTCCACTTCCTGAGCCGCTCACAAAGCCCCTCTGTTCCCACAGATAAAAATAACTCGCTTTCCTCAGACACACACACACACACTCTCTCTCTCTCTCTCTCTCTCTCTCTCGCACACACACACAAGCTTTTTCCTCTGTTCAACATACAAGAAAAACCCTATCAGTCCTAGGAGCTAGTTAGTGTTTGCCAATTTGAGACACATCCAAAGGGGGAATGGACACTTTTTTTGGGGGGGGGCCATTTAGGGTTTGCCAATTTGGGGATACTTCCAAATAGGTTTGTTAAGTTGGGACACTTCCAGAGAGAATGGACACTGTCTTGTTTCTAGGGGCTAGCTAGAGTTTGTTAATTTGGGACAACTTCAAAGGAAATGGACACTCTCTTTTTTAAGGGCTAGTTTGGGTATTGTTGATTTGGGACACTTCCGCACTGTGAAGCCCGTCTGCCGTTAGTGTCGTTTGTTTGGCTCATGTAAACATTTAGCTTGAACACTCAGCCTAGACGTACGCATCACTTCCTGTTCAACACACACACACACACACAGCTGGAAGCGGATACACACACACAGATGAAATCTCCACCCTGCTATTAAAACTAAATCCCTCCAAATGTCAAACTATAAATACACTTCAAACACACACACACACACACACACACACACGAAACAGCTTGAAATAGTTTAAAGGAGACAGAGACCGATCAAAGCCAAGAAGAGGAGGAGAAGAATGTGTGTGTGTGTGTGTGTGGGTGTGTGTGTGTGTGTGTGACTCACGGTGAAGCTGTTGTTGACGTTCTTAGTGCTGGACTCGGCCACGCTGGCGTCAGTCAGATCCACCTCATCAAAGATGATCGACTGAAAACAACATCAATCAATCAATTAACCATCGATCAATTAATTAATCAATTATCCCTCAGTTACACCAGTCTGCAGTAGGCATGGACCGACACTCAGTTACACCATACACAAGGTTCGAACTGTTTTCACAAAATCCTACAAAAACTCCAGAATTATTGGCACCCTTCACGAAAAAGGAACATTTTGAGCTTAAACATATGGAGACATTGTGTAGTTCTATTTTAACGCAATATTTTTCATTAAAAAAAAAGTTCTCTTAAGTCTTTTATGCAAAAACACTGGTTTCAAAATTATTAGCACCCCCACAATTAATATTCGGTGAAGCCTCCCCCTGGAGAGAATACCAGCGCTGATCATCTTCCTGTAATGTTTAACGAGGTTGGAGACACTTGTCGAGGATCTTGGACCCCTCCTTCATGCCGAACGTTTCAACCTCATTTATATTGTTAGGTTTGTGCGTGGGGACTGTCCTCTTCAGTTTTAATAGGGTTCAGGATGTTCAGTATGTTTGGGGTCTTGATCTTGTCGAAAGATCCATCTACGGCCGAGGCGTAACCTCCTGACAGAAGCAACCAGGTTTTGGGCTGAAATATCCTGGTATTTAGCAGAATTCATGATGTCATCGATCTTCACAAGAGCCCGTGGACCACCAGGAACATGTTTGCCATCTCAAACAGCTATCTGGCTAGTTAATTGCTAGTAAACTAGCGTACATTTGTCACAGGTCGACATGAGTGGGATTTCAGTGTCCGAGTCTTGATTTGCATCGTCGTATTTTCAGTGATTAATTTAACAGAAGCAAATCCTGTGAAAAGAATCATAACAATTCAAACGCTTTTGTTTATCCTAACATTAACTAAGTTAGTTAGCCGAGCACGCACCACGTCACTCTCTAATCTCACACGTGATTGGTCCAAAGCCGTGGAGATTATTTAGTGACATCACTTACTGAGTAGCCCCGCCCCCGAATCGGTTTTATACACAAGTACTGAGAAAAACTCTGTTTTAAGTCGAAATTGACTTTAGCGCCCTTGTTTCCGTTCCTGAGAAGTGATTTAGAGATTGCTACTCGTCCTTTGAGGCCACTAACTAGCTAACCGATTGCTGATTGGAGTCTCTCGTTCTTTATTCAGCACATTCTGTATCTGTGATGAAGTTGCCGTTCTCTCTCTCAGTGAACAAAGCTTTATGTATTGATCTTTTGATGGTGTGCTTTTGGTCTGCGCCTGATCGTGCTTTGGATACGACTGATCCAGTTTCAGCAAAGCGTTTTAGAGTGTCGTACAGTAGCCATGAAAAAAATCCCAGAATTTTCAATGTGGTCTCAGACTTTTGGACCCCACTGTACATAACTATGTTATGACAGTGTCATGGCGTTACCATACGTATTCAAAAAAAATCCTATAAGCAGAAATTTCCAGAAGTAGACTGAGGTACAAAATCAGTTGTCATGACATTCTAACATAAGTCAGCCTGGAAAGTGTCATAACACAAATCTATGTCACTATGTGACTCAGTTGTTATGTTATGTTATGGACATCAAAATTGATAAAAGCAGTCTTTATGATAACTAACACCCATTGGAATAAGCCTTTAAATGTTTATGTGGGTTTATGTCAGTTGTTACAAAGGGGATATGTAGATTTTATGTAGCCTTATGAACACTGCCCTTAAGTAAAGTGTTACCATTCGGATAGTACTTCCTTTCACTATATGAGGATTTTTCCCCCCTTTGCCTGGCCTTTTGTTCTGTAGTTAGAGCAATCCCCTGTGTCTTTGGAGAGTAAAGAAATCACATGGAACACCAAGAGAGGTTGGTTCGTCCCCAGGCATATCATCGACGGCATGACCATGTTTTTCGGCTTCTTCTGTTCCCTGACGTTGCATGACAGAGAGTACAGATCCAGCATCTACTTTGTGATGGAAACAGGTGAAACTCTATTCAGTCTATTCTACTACCTCCCCATGTTGATCTAATGAAGTAAATGAAATAGTTTATAAAACATCACATATTTAACACAACTCTTCATTTCAAAGTACATGTATTAGAATGTGAGCTGTTTTAGTCCAGTTTGGGATTTGGCAGAGGAGTAGCTTATCGTAGCCGTATCATCTGGAGTGGAAAAACATTAAAATGCCCCTCAGCTGACATGATGCTGGAAGGTTAATGTAGCATAAGACTAAATACTGGCCTACACGAAGCACAAACACTTAATTAAACATGTGATATAATGAAATTTTAAAGTCTAGCTCAAGTTACGCAGTATGGGCTTGGACTCAAACAAGCAAATTAGCAGAAAGCAAAATATTGTCATAACAGGATTTATATTTAGTTTAGTGTGATCACCAACTTGGCTTGACTTGTAGAGCATCACTGGCGCACAGAGCGTGAGACTAAACTCATCAGTCATTGTCAGATCTCCAAAATTAGCTAAAATTAGCAGTGTAGTTTTTCAGATCTATTCTTTGGGAAGGTCTATACTGAACCTAAAATGACAAAAGTGCTGACTGTTTATGTGTTGCTTGCAACACCCTGCAGGAAGAAAGTTTTATGAGCTCAAGCTGTTTCCTGAAGACTCACCCATCGAGCTAATGCGAGGCGATGTACTCGTCCTCAACTGCACAGCACTGGTGGAGTTCGACACAGGCGTGGAATTCAAATGGGCCTACCCAGGACAAAAGGTAAATACAAGGCATGGGTGCCTATTGCAAAACTCTCATTGTGGTGAAAGCTCTGTTTTGCAAGAGATGGAGTGCTATCGACTAAAGCGTGATAAATAAGATTCATGGAAGATGGAGCAAAGACTGGGTATTGATCCGTAAATATACACACCCACAGGCCTTTGCAATTACATCCAAATGTGAGTCCTCATTCCTGCATTTCAGTCAGCCTCTCACCTGTCTGAATCTAAAAGGTTAAAAAAATAATGATAATAAGAAAAATAGGTTATACAGTTATCATCTAACAGACCTAAAATAGACCTAAGTTCCTGTCTTGACATTCATTTAAGAGACACGTGTTACTTCTTGACCATGGTACCTTAAAGAAAACAATGTAAAAATAATGAAGAAAGAAAGCTAACTATAAGAAAATAAATGTAGAGTGTAGCTAGGCAATTAGCAAACCAACAAATTCAAGACACCTACTACACAATATATACAATTAGATATGTATTTATATAATACATATTATAAATAAATATACATCTATGTAAAAATAAATATATATTTAATCCCCTTAATTAAAATGTTGGTGTTACGGTTCAGCGACGGGACAGAGGACACAGGCGCAATCCGATTTAACAAAGAACATTTATTAAACATTAAACTACACGAACACAAACTGAACGGGACACAAATACACGTAACATCAAACAATCAGGAACAAACTGGACGGGGACAGGAGGGCTTCTTAAACACTTACTGATTACAGACAAACGACACGCAGGTGGGGCAATCACATGACGAGACAGGGAATCACAAACACAAACAGTCAACAAAGTGTGCGTCGCACACGTCGCCGTACCCATTCTGGAGGCAAGACGGCATCGTCGTCCCTGAAGCCCGGGGGGGAGCAATGTCGACCTCTGCTGAGTCAGGGAACTCAGCCACGCCTCCTAAGGTGTTAGGGAATTGGGTGACGCCCTCTGTGGTGTCTGGGAACTGGGCGACACCCTCTGTGGTGTCTGGGAACTGGGCGACACCCTCTATGGCGACCGGGAATGGGGCGACTCCCTCTGTGGCGTCTGGGAACTGGGCGACGCCCTCTGTGGCATCAGGGATTTCGACCACGCCTCCTGCGGCGTCAGGGAATTCTGCCACGCCTCCTGCGGCGTCAGGGGATTCGGCCACGCCTTCTGTGGTGTCAGGGGATTTGACCACTGCTCCTGCGGCGTCAGGGAATACGGCCATGCCTCCCGCGGCGTCTGGGACGGCCTATTTTATACTTAACCGAAAGTTGTGGCTCGACTGAGCAAATTAACCGTGATCCCGCATGTTGTCGCTATTTCCACCGCCGTACCGAAGTACCAGTGCTGAATTTGGTTACCCTACTTGTACAGGTACCATGCGAGCCGAGCCGGTGCTAAAAATAGTGCAGAGAATTGATTAGTCAAGTGCAATCGCACAGATTCGCCCTGCTAATGTCTTTGGATGGCGTCCCTTCTCTACCAACACAAAAATTTAAAAAAGTCATTTTTCTGGCAGATTTAAAAGGCATCACACAGTTTTATCCAGTTTCAGATTGTTTTTTATTCATTTACCTGATAAAGTTTGCACTTAAACTTCTCTGTATTTTCATCTCAGGATTACAGTATTGGCACACTTGGCTGTGTTTGGGTGCATGTGCAGCCATTATTTGAAAGTTTGCTTATCTGTATTTTCACTAAAGATTGCACTTTTGTGCTCAATGGTTCACCCTGTGAGGGAGGCACATGGCAGCCCCACACACGAAACCGACACACGCACTCAGCCAGGATACGGATAGTCCTGGGTTTGGATTTGTTGGCGAGCCGTGCCGTGCGTCACTGTTTAGTGGAAAAACACTATTAGTGTATATCAGTGGGACCTAAATATAAGCCAGTGATGTAGTACTCGAGTCCTGGACTTGACTTGTACTTACTTATCCATCATCAAGACCCAACTTGGACTTCTGAGAAGTTGGACTTGAAATTTTTTGCTTGTGTTTTGTGTACTCTGACATTTAGAAATATGCTACGTAAATAATAGTTTTTTTCAACATTACATAAAGTTACTCAAACTACTACAGCCTACTGCAATTCATTAAGGTAGTCAGATCTCCCACCCAACCTGACACGCCACCAGACCTCCAGACCACATTCGGAACTTGACTTGGACTCAACTTTTGGAACAGATTAGGGATTTAGGACTGGACTTGGATGTGAGACAACTTAAGACTTCACTTGAAATTGAGAGCCGCTGAATTGAGCCTTGACTTGGGCCTTGACTTGGACTTGATGCTAAGTGACACGATAACAACACTGACAAAAGCTAATTAAGTGCTAAATGGAACCTAAAAAAGTGAGTAGTATTGATATTGGTTCTACTAAAGTGCTCAACATTAAAGGTGAAGGGGGTAAAATGAGTATGTACAGTACAAAAAGGATTGAAGTCATTAGAAACTGGCTGAAATTAGGAACGTCTCTGACTGTCATGGCCCTTGTTTCTAAGTCAGTTTTTTAGTCTCTCCTCTGTCTCTTCTCTTCTACAAAAATAAAACATGCTAATGAGACAGACTGTTGTTGCATTACCTATTTGCCTAGCTTCCTACATCCAGCCAGCTAAGCACTATTTTAACAGCATAGGCCTTAAATAACTGTGCAGAGAAACAGTTGACATTTTAACTGTCAGGAGTACGTTAAAAAATTATGAATTGCATTGCTTTATTACTCCCTCGCCGCAGAATATCATTTGAAATGAATGTTAATGAACAAATGACAAGACCACAAAAAAAATGGCACAGCACAAAACCGGGCAAGTATAATTTGAGGTACGGTTGTCCTTGTGCTTGCAGGAGAACCGGGTGGTGGGCTTGCAATCTGTTCGCAACATTGTAGCTCAAGCCACAGAGGCCACCAGCATTCTCACCATCCGCAACGTCAACATCAACGACTCCGGTTATTACACCTGCTCAGCTAACGGCGTGGAGAAGAGTCTGGAACGCTCCACATTAGTCATAGTGCACGGTAAGGCCTGAGGAACCGAGCGAGTGTAATTACATTTACCCAAGAACTACAGAATCCAGAGGATACCTGTAGTGACCACTGTTAGTGCTATACTTAACTCCTAATATTCTTATTATTTCAGAGAAGCCATTCATTAGTTTGGACTACAGGAACGGTTCCGTGGTGGAAGCCACAGTTGGACAAAAGTCTGTCAAACTGTCAGTGAAAGTGTCTGCATATCCCACGCCAGTCACCCACTGGTATGCTCATGCTGTGTGTTTTAAGAGCAATCAATTGTTCAAGTCTGTGTTCTGTGAGCACTTTCAATGATCTAGATGACTTTTTTATTGGTGTTTTGATAAATCATGGCATGATCAAAAAAATAATAATGTTGGTCAAATGAATCCAGGCCAGTCTTTAATCGTGACACATCACCAGTTTGTTTTAATATATTGCAAGGCATATCGTAATTGCAATGGGTCGCAATATATAAAATAGCAGTATGCAATTTGATGTCTTAATGCCTGCTCATCTGAACAGGGGTCATTATCCACAATGCTTTCACAGCATATTATCGTGTCATTTTAAAAGGTTATATCAGCTTCAATATTGCAAAGCGCAGCATAACGGAAAAGCATTGCGAGTTATTGTGGTTGTGCATGTACAGGTATAAAAACATGACACTGATAACCAGGCGACCGGAGTTCAGCCGGTTTAGGACTCACAGTTACAACCTGGAGATCAGGGACGTGCGCAGAGAGGACGCAGGGGACTACACTCTGGTTCTCAAGAACGGTGCAGCTGCCCTAGAGAAAAAACTCCACTTCACTCTGATAATCAATGGTAACTCTTTTTTCTCTCTCTCTCTTCATTTCTGTTTATGTTGTAGTCAGCAATTATACTCACCCATTGCAGCCAACTATTACAATTTATCTGTATCCTTTCACACTTTTGTGATTATTTTGGGTCATGATATTTTCATGGTATTTCTTAATTTATTTTGTGAAGTGCCACCTCAGATCCATGAGAAGGAGGCAGCAGCACCTTCTAACCCCTACAGGAGGGGAAGTAAACAGACTCTGACTTGTACTGCCACTGGTTATCCTTCTCCACCAACCATCACCTGGCAGTGGAGACCGTGGAGCCCCTGCGGCCTTAATTCCACCCGCAGAACTCCGTAAGTAGTACATCTAGAGACAGCAAACAACACTTACAGTGAATAAACATGATTTACAACATCTTACACCTGGTTGATTCATGCGTCTTGTATGTGGATTATATCTTGATAAGATTTTAACCACATGCATTTACACTTGTAGCCTGCTT
>JAOUQW010000047.1:5743277-5753468 GCA_028565825.1 Olivaichthys viedmensis | reverse complement strand
CACACACACACACATACACGCTCTACAGGTACACACACACCCCCCCCAACCTTAACCTCAGTAACACACACACACACACTCCCCCCAACCTTAACCTCAGTAACACACACGCACTCCCCCCAACCTTAACCTCAGTAACACACACGCACTCCCCCCAACCTTAACCTCAGTAACACACACACACTCCCCCCAACCTTAACCTCAGTAACACACACACACTCCCCCTCCCCAACCTTAACCTCAGTGACCAAAAGCAAATCTTTTGGCTCTTTTAGTTTTTTCAATAAAAGCTGCAGTTTTTCTAGTGAGGATCAGCCAAAAAAAGTCGTCAGACGTTCCTGTCCTTATGGGTTCGGTTCTCACTAAGATATAAAAACAGGAACACACACACACACTCACTCACCTGAAGGTGACTCTGGTGAAGTCTGACCCACACTTGAAGCCCTGAGCACTGCAATCACACAGAGTCAGACACACAGGCAGAGTAAAACAGAGACAAGAGTGAGAGAAACTGTGTGTGTGTGTGTGTGTGTGTGTGTGTGTGTGTGTGTGTTACCTGAACGTCTGTCTCACGGCGTTGTTGCGCAGGTCGATGATTTTGACCAGGTCGTCACGGGAACAGGTGAGCAGCTCGGTGCGGTCGTGATTCAGGTCCAATGATGTGACGCGACCCAACAGCTCCAACTCACACACTGTACTTTCAGCACTGCGCGCACACACACACACACACACCATAGTTTTATGCTTCAGATGGAGTCGTGCGTGTGTGTGTACTGTGTTTACGAGACGAGTTCTGAAGATTTTAACCAAGTTCTCAATATGCAGATTCGTTTAACAATTCGTCGCTGTGCTTCCACATTGTCTGTGTAAAAGACCGAACAGGCTAGCTAGCTTAACGGATAGCCTCAGTTATTGCCTGGCTACCACGAGCCATGTTTCCCAGTTGCCTAGCAACAGTGTTCTCACGGCTTTAACCGTCATGGGTTCGCCTTGCCGTGTCGAAAAGGTTCTACGCGAACGCATCTTGAGCTGTTTTTACCTCGGCACATTAGCTCAGCGCTAACGACGCGTTCGAATCGAGTTCATGAACGACTGGACGCCGAACGCCTCCTCGCTGTTGTTCGGTAACCGTGGAAACGAGACAAAACAGTCTGGAATATCAACTTTTCCCTCAGATGTGTTGGTAAATAACGAAGAAAAGACCGAAATTACGCCGTAATTACGCTCAGCATCGACCGCTAACTGAACCTCCGTGGGTTCCGCCATGTTGAGAAACATCACACGCGACGACATCGTGACCTACCGAATGTCCCAGAAGCGCACTTTTTTATCAAAATGGCCGCTCATCACACACTGCTCCGTGCAGACGATGTCGTTACAGCTGGAGCCCGCGAACACCGTCTTCATACCTGTGAGAGAGAGAGAGAGAGAGAGAGAGAGAGAGAGAGAGGACGGGCCACCATGTTAGCATTAGCGTCATTAGCTTTAGCAGAAGGGTTTTCGGTCGATAGAAAAAAAAAAGTCCAACTCGTATATATTCAAACTGGTTCATGTTGATTCATTAATTTGATTTATATTGAGTGATTCATTATCGCTTTATTTATATTAGTCAGTTCAACTGATTTATAGCGATTCATTCAATCAACTTATATATATTTATTATTCTAACTTGTGCATTTGGATGCGAACATCTGGTGTGTGTGTGTACTATTGTCAGGTGTATTAGCGCTCGATGTGCATTATAGCTGGGTGTTAGCACTGGGTGTTAGCGCTCAATGTGTATTATTGCCGGGTGTTAGCACTCGGCGTGTTAGCTCTGTATCATTGTCGGGGGGGGGTTAGCGCTCGGGGGGATAGCGATGGGTGTTAGCGCTGCGCTGGGGGTGTTAGCGCTCGGTGTACGTATCAATGTCGGGTGTTAGCGCTAGGTGTGAACAGTGGTGTATGTATTAGTGTTGGAGGCTAGTCTTTAGCGTTTGTATTAGCATTAACTTCAGCTAATGTGCTCTTACAGACTTTGCTGCGCAGGTCCCAGAGTTTGAGCGTTCGGTCGTAGCTGCCCGAGACGATCCGAGCGTTATCTAGCAAGAACCGAGCAGACAGAACCTTCCCACTGTGGCCCGTTAATGTGTGCTGGGGGAACAGAGACACACAGGTTACACACACATTATACATATACATACACACACACACACAGAGGTATCTGTATAGGTCTCAGTATGAGGTTGTGATCAATGGCTCAGGTCTCCGCCTCCCTGTCGGACGCTGCTGCCGTGTGTGTCCCTCAGTCTCTGACAAACACACACACACTCAGCAGAGCGCCCTTCAGTGTCAGCCGCACCGCAACCCCAGCACACACACCTAGAGCATGCTGGGAAACACAGCGGAAGGGCTCGGAGGAACAGAGGACCTGGAGGGGGCGGAGTCCTTGGCTTCAGACCTTTTACATCACATCACTGACCATCACAAGGCAATCTTCAGAAAACGCCCTTTGATCCGTTACAGCACATTCTAGGCCACATCAGAGGCATTCTGACATACAGACAACTGCCAGCCTATCAGAAACAAGTATTTTCCGTGTGTGCGTGTGTGTGTCTCACCCTCAGTCTGAAGTCGTCAACAGTCCAGATTCTGCTCGCAAAGTCGTTGGACGCAGCCAGCAGGTAAGAGCCCTGAGGAGAACACACAATTATTAAAAACTTTACAATATGCATAAGGTTTGTCCCATTCCAGCGTTTTAAAGCTTGTGTTAAACCGTTCATATCCTCCATATGAACCATTACAGCTGTTTACAGATGTTTATTTGATTATGATTTGATTCATACAATCGTCCAACTCCTACATATTCAGACTGATTCATTTCACTTGACTCATATTGAGTGATTCATTCGATTCACGTTGATTTATGCGCATTTGTTTATTTGATTTTTATTGACTCAGTTATTTGATTCATATGATTCACACATTTGATTCACATCGACTCATCAAATTGACTTATAGTGATTAATACTGATCATCAATTTGATTTATTTTATTCCCATGATTCATGCATTTGATTCTCATTAATTCATTGGTTACACATTGACCGATTCCTCTGATTCAAGTCGATTTACTCGGCTGATTTGTATTGATTCATAATGATTTGTTTGTTTGACAGTCATTCTACTTGATCTGATTCAATTGCTTTACACTGATTTGTTTTGAATGTCACAGATCTGAGCTGATTGATGAACAGGCTGTTGGGACTAATAATGTTCTAAAACTCCCCAACCCACTGGTGAAGGAGAACCATAATGTATTCCGTCATCACAGTAATGAGTGAGGTGTGTGTAGAACACACTGTAGTGTGTGTGTGTGTGTGTGTGTGATGGTTTACTCACCGAGCTGTCGAACTCGATGCTGGTGATTCCAGCGTTACTGCCCATTAACGCGCCTTTGGACTCACAGTGACCTGCACATGCATGCGCGCACGCACACACACACACACACACACACACACACACGTTAAACAGCTGCCCACTCTGACAACGCCAAATGTCGTGTGTGAATCTGCCGAAGGTCTCAGATTGAAAACTAGAGATCATGAGCCGCTCGCCTCCTGCAGCTCCGCCCTCCTGTGTGTGCGTGTGTGTGTGTGTGTTGCTGTTGGACGCTGCTGCCGTGTGTGTCCCGCTGTCTCTCTCGCGCACACACACACACTGGGCAGAGCGCCTCGCAGTATCAGCGCCCCCGCACCCCCAACACGCACACCTAGAGCATGCTGGGAAACACAGCAGGGGGCGGGCTGGGAGGAACAGAGGAGCTGGAGGAGGCGGAGCCTTAGGCTTCAGACCTTTTACATGACATCATCGACCGTCACAATTTTGACCCTGATTTTTTAGAACGCAACACTGAAGACCGTAGCCAGCTAAATCATCGGCCCAGTGGAACAACGGGTCTTTCGGCGTCCGTGTTTCCCAGTTGCGTAGCAACAGTGCTCTCATGGTTTGAACATGATTGGCGGATGGGCGTTCTGGTTAATTGGGTACCGAGTGTGTACAGTACCTGAAATCACCTCCCACAGTTTGACGCGTCGGTCCATTCCTCCTGTAGCGAGCATTCGAGAGCCAGGACTGAACCTGACCGCGTTCACCTCGCCCTCATGGGCGTCCTGCACGTGGACACACACACACCATTATTTTAGGTGAGACCTTTTACATGACATCATTGACCTTCACGACGCGACCTTTGATTTCTTTTTTTGCATTACACCCTGGTCACTGCCTAGTGCAGGGAAGTCCTGACATGGGAAATCCCACAATGCACCACAATAGGGTAGGATCCCTAGCGAGTACAGAATACCCATGATGCACTTTGTAGGGAAGCAGGGTCCTATTTTAGACGTAGGGATTATGACCTTTGACACAAACTCAAAAGAGGGGGATGAAAACCAGGACGTGACTCACAAACACATGGAGGGCGGTGGAGGGGACGCGGACCTCGGCACACACACCGGAGGGAGCCTCCGCACTGTCCGGGGGCGAGCCGTGGGAGTTCAGAGACCGTCGCCTGCTAACACACAGACACAGTCATATACACACTGTCTTACCTTATACACACACACACACACACACACACACACATACACTTACCCGAAGATATTGGTGATGGAATCTAGGATTCCACCAGGGGGAGGCTGAGGCACTCGCTTACTGAGGAGATGAAAATAATACACATGAGAGAGAGACAGACATATTATTCATTCACTGTAGGTGAGGAGAGAGAGAGACATGGAGGAGAGAGAGAGAGACATATTATTCATTCACTGTAGGTGAGGAGAGAGAGAGACATATTATTCATTCACTGTAGGTGAGGAGAGAGAGACACATTCTAAGCAAGAGAGGTGGGCAGACAGGAGAGTCAGCAGACAGACAGTAGGATACAGAGAAGGGGGACAGACAGCGAGACAGGCAGAAAAAAACAGGAGAGGTAGGCAGATAGACAGTGAGACACAGCAGCCAGACAGACAGCGAGACAGAAAAAGCAGGAAGCGGGCAGACAGACAGCGAGAGAGAGCGAGATACAGACAAGACACAGAAAAGGCAGTAGACAGACAGTGAGACAGAGACAAACACAGAGAGACAGCAGAGATAGTGAGACAGAAATAGACAGACAGACACAGGAGAGACAGCAGACAGACAGAAGGGTGGGAAGGCGGGGCTGCATGGCATCTTAGACGCAACAATAATTTTAAAAATGTATTTATTAATTAATTTTTTTAATGCAAAAATTTACACAGAGATTGAGACAGAGAGAGAGAGAGAGAGTGAGAGAGAGAGTGAAACACAGAAAAGCAGACAAACAGTGAGACAGACAGGCAAAGGTGAGGACAGTGAGAGACAGACAAAGGTGAGGACAGTGAGACACAAAGACAGACAGTGAGACACAGAAAAAGACAGACAGTGAGACACAAAGACAGACAGTGAGACACAAAGACAGACAGTGAGACACAGAAAGACAGACAGTGAGACAGAGACAGTGAGACAGAGAGACTGAAAGACACAAAGACAGACAGAAGACAGACAGTGAGACCCAGACAGACAGTGAGACAGAAAAACAGACAGACAATGAGACAGATAGTGAGACAGACAGACAAAGGTGAGGAAGCAAACAGACAGTGAGGCACACAAGACAGCCAGAGAAAGAGACAGACACAAAAATACAGACAAACACAGAGACAGCAAGACAGGCAGACACAGGAGAGACAGCAGACAGACAGTGAGACACACACAGACAGACAGACGGGTGGGAAGGCAGGGCTGCATGGCATCTTAGGCAATAACTTAAAGTTTTTTTTTTTTTTAATAAATGCAATTTTTTTTTTACATAATTTAGTTTAAAACAATGAGACAGACAAAGGTGAGGATGCCAGAGCCTGTGTGTGTGTGTGTACCTGGGAGTGCGTGTGTGTACCTGGGTGTGTGTGTGCGTGTGTGTACCTGGGAGTGTGTGTGTGTGTGTGTGTGTGTGCGCGTGTGTGTACCTGGGTGTGTGTGTGTGTGTACCTGGGTGTGTGTGTGTACCTGGGTGTGCGACTGAGCGAGCGGATCGGCGACGTGTCTCCCGGTGCTTTCCCATTGTCCTCTGTAAGCACCTCGATGTCATCGTCCCTGAGCCAATCAGAACACAGGATTACTTTCCAATCAGAACACAGCGCGGCTCCTGCTGTCTCCACGGTTCTCCTCACTCGCGCTCCTCCGGTGAACGGCATTATGGGATTACGCTGCGTTGCTTTTCTCACATCTGTCCTAAATGTCCAATAATTACCTTCTGACAATGCTGCCTACTTAGGGACCCTACTCATAAGCAATAACACACACTTACATGTCGATGGGCAGCGGCTCTTTCGCTGCATCGGCCAACTCCTTCTGCAGCTTCGCTTGTCTGCGCCTGCGCACACACACACAGAAACCAAACTGTAATGCAGATGTGGGAAAACTCAAACTGGCTTATTTTAAAAGGTTTTACTGCAATTTCTTTATTTATTTTTTTCAAGTAAATCAGTGTGTGACAGAAAATACAAAGGCAGACAGACAGACACGGGAGAGAAACAAAACTGATGAAAATATTTTTTTCATTTAAGAAATTAAGTGACGTGTGAGTCTAAAAAAAACACACACACTCTTCCCACTAACCCCAACCTTAACCTCAGTAACACACACACACACACACACACACACACTCCATTCAAACTGCAGAATGAACTTAAGTAGATTGAAATCTATCAGTATGTTAACAGCGCTGAAAATAAAATACAAGTGGCCATAAAAGAGTTGAATATTTTTATCTAACCGTGAAAAAATAAAGACCATGTTAAACTATTTAAACACACAGAAACTTCAGAAACTTATCAAATTAATTCCATCCACTTTCAAATCCTAGTAGAATTAGATATAAACCTCCTTTAACAAACACTGAAACTACACAAGCCTGCAATGTGATTAAAAAACACCGCCACCGTCACTTCCTGCTGAACTCCAGCGCAATCCGGAATTTAAATCGGAAATTTTAAAACGTGGTTCTGTACCTCAAACTCTAACGAGGTTCAGCGAAAAGAAATTAAAGCGAGCCAAACCTGCGGAAACAAAGCAATGCGCGAATGTCGGCGTGTCTCACCTGCATTCTGTCTGAACTCCATATGCAAGTGATGATACGGAACATCTAAACCCTATATGTAACCCCTGAAGACCTGCCTCCCCCACACTTGGCCAATCAGACACCAGCGCATAATGAATACTCATCATTCAGGAAGCCTGCGCTCTGTCCCTCGGCCAATCAGACGCCAGTGTAACAGAACAGGGCGTCTGCAGGGATATGGTTAAATTTAAGACTCCTTCCCCCTCAGTGCCACTTCAAATGTAGTTTAAGACCAAATTTGCAAATGAATGAGGGCAATTCCATGCAAAGGTCGATCTTACCCCTGGGGAAAAACTCATTTTTAAGGAACAAAATCTCTTTTAAAAATCACTTGGCCGGTGATTTAAGTGCATTAAATTTTAGTATTTTAAAATCAGTTAGAATTACACTCTGAGGCAAACAAAGAAACTAACCAACTTATTTATTTATTTTAATTTAATTAAAAAAAAAATAATAATAAAATGGGCCAAGCAAAAAAAAAAAAGTGCATTAAATTTTAGTATTTTTAATTTAAACCCTGTTGAGAACATCTGCTCTGACATTAACCGCAAATTAACTCGACAAAAATGTTCCACTGACACCATTTACCCCCGAAAAAAAATCTAAAAGAAAAGCTATTCCGTATTTACTTGTGTTGCTTGTTAACTTTTTATGCATTACTAAATTAAAAAAAATAATACGTTCATTTACTCTTTTGGCGTACTATAATAAACGTAATAAACCCATGAACCTCTTCCTGAAAGGTCACATGACCGCATGCACACTCGTCTCCCGGCTCGTGTAGGAAGTGAGACTCTTTAATCAGTGGAGTTCTAATGCTTCGAGCCTACGTAGTGCCACGACGGCCATGTCAGTTCTTTCTAGCTAGAAACGCTATAATGCCACATCGTGCAGTCTAGGCCGATAATTTAAACATCGCGTACACCTTATATCCGTTTAGCAGTTGAGTCAATGGGAGTTATAATGGCCCATCTGTAACCCTGGAACTGCCTGTATTCATTATCCAGGTGTGTGTGTGTGCGTGTGTTCTTCCTGAACGAGCAGGCGATCGCCTATAAACGGCCCCACGTTCACACTCTTTACACATGGAAAAATGTTCACTGACCATCTGGCTGGCACTCTGCACCTCTTACCTGCAAATGATTCACTCGACGGTTTCTGGTCTTGCACTGAGATTCTGAGATTTAATTAGAGTGCCGTTTCAAAAAGGTATTTACAGAGTATTATTTTAAATGTTCTTCACTACTTTTAATAAAATAAAATAAATAAATTCAGATTTTCGGCAATAACACGATTAACGCGTTTACATGCACTTCAGTAATCTGATAACTGGAAAACTCCGGAGATTTCCGAGTGAAAGTTTCGGTACTGAAGCGTCACTACTTTTTAAACCATGTCGCTTTGTGAGTACTGAAACGCGCAGATGCTTCATTGACTGATTATCGGCCAGAAATCCAAGCGTCACCATCAGATCCTCTTGATAACTGCTATTATTAGTGTCACCGTAAGGTCTGCTCTTTCACAGTCGAGGGCAACGAGTGTGTTCTCTGCTTATCACACACACTTAACCCAAACACACCCACTCTCTCTCTCTCGCGCTCTGTGTGTGAAGGTGTGAAGCGCAGCAATTAAGCTGATTAAAACAGATGGAAATGTGCTGAGCATGTTCTGCAGATTATCCCAGTATACGGTCACACCCCTACCACTTTTTTCTGTTGCCCTAGAGTGCGTTATGTAAACGTAACATGCCCATAAATATCCGAAATCCGAATGTCGGACCTCGTTCTTCCTGAAAAGGTCACATGACCACACACAACACTCGTCTCTCGGCTCCATGTCAGTTCTTTCTAGCTAGAAACGCTATAATGCTACATCGTGCAGTCTAGGCCGATAATTTAAACATCACGTACACCTTATAGGCGTTTAGCAGTCTGTTGCAATCCCAAACTTTTAAAGTATTTTAAGTTACGAAAGGGAGGGGGCGGGGATGAAAGGGGAGAGGGGGCTGACCTGATCAGATTAGCATCGGATAAAGGCCACATTAAAGAAAATAATCAGATTTGAGCATTTAGGTTGGCAGTGTGAACGCACCCTCGGATGATTATGGTATACCATTACAGTACGTGTGTATTAGTGTGTATTAGTGTGTGGCCTATGGTGACCTGCAGTCCTTCTCGTTCTCGGCGTTGAGCCGGTTCGCCTCCTGCGCTTTCTCGGCCATCCAGCGCGTGACAAGCTCCTGATTGTCCTCCGTGGTTTTGCGCAGTTTCTCTTCCAGAGCGCTGAACGTGATCTGCAAGGCGTCGTACTCGTCCCGCAGCGTCTGATTGGCTCGCTCCAGGTCCGACAGGCAGTTGCGCAGCTCGCGGCACTCGCCCTCCAGCTGGCCGATATTTTGCTGGTACTCCAACATCCTGCACACACACACACACACACACTATTATACACATCCTGATTTTCACACTAGTTTCCCCTTTATGTCTTTATTGGGTTTTTGTTCTTTTGGAAATGGGGAAAAAAGTTTTTCAAAAAATAATAAACCCAAACCTGGCAATACATCACATCAGAGACCAAGTCCACATACCACTGTACTAAATAGTATGACAAAAGAGGGCGCACTACAGGTCCTGATAGTGGAAGGCGGTGTACTATTTTTGACATACCGTTTAGTACAGTAAGCAGAGCTCTCAGAAAAACGTGAGGGACGAGGGAGACGCGTTATCAGCTATAATTAACCCAGCGTGAACACAGACAAGGAAACGTGTTATGCTCCTATATAGAGAAGTTCACCATACACTACTAGTCAAACGTTTGTGCAGCCCTGCTCATAGAAGGGTTTTCTTTATTTGTGCCAGTTTCTGCTATTTTAGAATAATAATGACGACATTAACACGATGAAATAACACATCTGGAATTATGCAGTGAGCAAGAAAAGTGCTCAACAAATCCAAAACTAGTTTCTATTTGAAATAGTTAACAGTGTTCCTGATGAAGCTCTGCACACTCTCACCATCT
>JAOUQW010000047.1:5720259-5734502 GCA_028565825.1 Olivaichthys viedmensis | reverse complement strand
GTGGCAGCTTGGCAGAGCTGAGGCTTGAACCCACGACCTTCTGATCAGTAGCCCTAACCACTGAGCCACCACTGCCCATTTGGACACTAACTTACTGCAATGCTTGGGAATTTTATCAAGGCACAGGCTATCGTCCACTAAGCTTTCATACATGAACGCAAAATGGCAAAATCACAATTTCGCTGAGAGAAACTGGAGCGCTTCATTCTGGCAAATGGTGGCGTTTCCCAAGCTGTGACCTGAAATACAGCCTGAACCTGTCTGAATCTGTCAGTAGCGCTCGCACGAGATGGCGAAATTCACCATGTAGGTGTTTGGAAGACAAAATGGCGATGCTCTCATGCCCTTTTTATATTTGGCCAAAGTACAGAAGCATGTTCCTACAATTATCTCTGATAAATCGAGGTGATTAAGCCTTTTTAAAATATATGTCCCTGTTGAGTTGAGCTGTCTTCCTGCTTTGGAGTAATAACTTGTGCATTTCGATATGTATTAGGTTTGGTTAGCGGTTGATGCTAAGTGTAATTACCGTGTAAATTTAGTTAAACCGCGTCTTTTATTAATAATTTACCAACACATCTGAGGAAAATGTTGATATTCCTGACTGCTCTGTCTTGTTTCCGCTGTTACTGTGTCTTTACTTCTTAAGTCAGTATAAAGGACTTAACGGCTACATGCTAGCTACCGAAATCTTACTCATTAGCATGCACATGCTCTGTGTCTTATATAATAATAATAATAATAATAATAACATCACCTTTATTGTCACATATACAAGTACAGTACAGTGAAATTGATTCTTCGCATATCCCAGCATGTTGTGTAAGCTGGGGTCAGAGGTCAGGGTCAGCCATGATGCAGCGCCCCTGGAGCAGGGAGGGTTAAGGGCCTTGCTCAAGGGCCCGACAGTGGCAGCTTGGTGGAGCTGAGGCTTGAACCCTCAACCTTCTGATCAGTAACCCAGTGCCCTAACCACTGAGCCCACCACTGCCACCGTATGACCAAGTTGCCTAGCAACAGTGCTTTCACGACTTCACCTACTTGAAGGGTGACTGCGTGGTGTGTCTGCCATCCCAAGTCCCGAGTTCTTTCTTTTTTTTTTGACGTTTCCTGTACACAGAAAGGCTGCTGTTTCCATCCGCGCTCGCCTCCGGTGACAGCCCTGCAATGCAAACGCAACATTTAGCCACATGTTGCGCTATGTGGTGCTCCAAGCCGGAGGCGTCCCTCCACGCCTTACTGCTGGTAGGCTGATTGTGTGAATCCAACATGAGGAATGGATTGTGTTTTACAATTCTCCGGTCTCAGGAGTTTTGGCAGCGCACCAACATCAAGTTTGCGTCATGTTTTAGGGGCTGTGAAAGTGGGGTTGGAAATTGGGGTGGCAGGTGCCCACCTTGTGGATCCACCCCTCGTGTAAACACACATTGGGCACATAGTGCTTAACCAGGTCTCCGGACCACGAATCATTCGTGCACGCAGAAGATTGTGTGTGTGTGTGAGATAATCAGTGTGTTCTGATGAGTGTATGTGGGTCACACTGACTGGCCTCTTTAATGAAGAAAGAACAGAAATGATCTTGCAGCACTTTGTGTAACTCTCTCTCTCACACACACACACACAGCACCACGCGGATAGAGAGCGCTCTAAACACACCGCCGACACACCTACACACTCACTGGAATAGGACTAACTCGCAGGCTGTGCTTCAAATCACTCCCTGCTCCCTTTCCCTTACCCTGGAGAATCGTGCGCACTATCTAGCGTGGTAATCTAGGGAACCGAATCCACGACTCAAGCGACAGAAGATCATCATTATCAGTCCGGTGTGGACGTGTCCCACACCCCACGCCCTACCCACTGTACAGGCCATCATCGGTCCACTATCCCAAACCCCTTCAGCGCCAGAATAGTGCACTGTGCCGCGTCACCTTTAGATCTTCAGCTCATGCGGGTCTCCATTCCATCCCATTATAAACGTGAAGACCACCCTAGTGAGCGCGTGACATCATGGCATCACACAACCATCAGCTTCTGTGGAAGATGCTGTTTAGTTTCTCCTCTGAGCTTTGCACACCTCCTCCATCTGTTTCTCACACACACACACACACACACACACACACACGCGCCCTCCCCGCCTGTCTCACTCTTCTCCTGTCTCTCACTCACCCGCGCCGCTTGGCGCGAGCGGAGGAAGCCGCGACGCTCGTGCAGCAGGTCTCCAAAGTCGGTTAGCGGTTCGGAACAACGGAATTATCGTCATCATCATCATCATCATCATCATCGTTAATGCATTCATGTTATTTGGATTTGATTTTAAAAAAACATCAGCACGTGGATGTGAAAAGCTGCATGTGTGAGCGCGCGCGGCGAGCCTCTCCTCTCCCGGAGCTCCATGCGCGCGTGACCGGAGCGCCCGCGCCCGCGCCTCGTCGCCATGGCCGCGGCTATCGCGAGCTCGCTAATCCGGCAGAAACGGCAGGCGCGCGAGTCCGGCAACGAGCGCGGCACCGCGTCCGCGCGCCGCTCGAGCCCCGGGAAAGAGGCGCGCGTGCTGTGCGGGAGGCGCCTGTACGGGCTCTTCAGCAAAGTGCGCTTCTGCAGCGGCACGAAGAAGCGGCCCGCGCCACGGGAACCAGGTCAGTCCGCGTACTGGTGCGTGCACGCGCACGCTCCCTATAAGCGCGTGCGCGCGCGCGCGCTGGTTACACTACAACAACAGTCGTTTCTGCACACAAGTCTGTCACTGCACCTTTACGCCCAGGGGCCAGATGTTAGGCCTAACATCTGGCCCCTGGGCGCAACAAAGACGCTCAACAGGACTTTTGTGACCTTGGCAATTTTCCAAAATGTCACAGAAAGCCCACCACAAGACAAGTGGGGTACAGGTTAACCCGCACGCTTTTATACGAAGCAGCCCAGGATCCTTGCACACAGTCTGCCTCTTCATTCAGCCGCATCGACGCCCTCCACGCCGTTCACTTCTTCTGGCACGCGGGGCTATAATTTACAAATGATCCACGCACAATCCTCTTTACTGTACCTGCATTTGCTTTTTAGTCCCGAGGTGCATTGTAAAAAAAATCCGGCGCACCGTTACACTCGGCATCTTTGTCCCACGAACCGTCGGGGTCTTTACACCGTTACAGTATGTATTGATGCCGTGACTCTTTGCATCGTGTTACGCCTTAACACGACGAAGCGGCTTAAAGTTTGGCCAAAGTGGAACTGCATTATCATCTGCATCACTCCCGGCTTCTTTCCCCGCTACGATTCCGACCTTCAAAACTTTGGCCGGCGGGGCCTAGGGCCGCAGAACGATGCGAAATTGCACTAAGGAGAAAAGTCATTCTCACCTATTAGTCCGCTTGCAGGGAACGAACAAAAAAGAGTAAAATTGGCACTTTTGTGTCGTTTTTTTCTATTTGGTCCCAGTTTAGTTTTACACCACACGAAATCTATGCGAACCAGAAAACAAACAAACACCAGAAAAAAAAACCATTCGCTGAGGGGCGCGTGGAAAAGGGCTGTGCTGGGGAAACGTGAACGAGAGTCTCTCGTTCATTGGTCAGGAATATGGCGAGGAAAAAAGGAAACCAGTTTTCTGGTTTCCGTTTGGCACGTGCGCTTGCAAATCACCGAAATCAACCGAGCATGGAGCTGTTTGTTGGTTTCGTGGGTCGTCGGCGCAGGTATCGGCAGCCTTCCAGCTCTGTTTGCATCTCGCGCATCGGTTTAGCAGCTCTCATGTCATATAATGCCACCCACAACCCATTATACGTAGCATGTTTGATTCGCTTCCTGGAGTCGGGTTGAATCAGGGTTGAACTTTTACCGCAGTCGAGCCGCAGTACGACTCACTAGGAAGCGTTAATTCGAGTGTGGTTGCTGTGTTCACACCGGTCCAAACGAAGTGCAGCGAAACGCACTTTGATTCATGGTTCATACTGACTAAATACTGACTTGTGTGAAAGCGCCAGAAGATGGCCGTCCCCATAACGTCACACCGTTCATCTACATGGTGGACTTTTGTTCATATTTATAGATTACAGTAAGTCACACGTCTGCGCGACATTACTGAAGAACTGGATGTGGGGTGTGTGTGTGTGTGTGTGTTGCAGAGCCGCAGCTGAAGGGGATAGTGACAAGGCTGTTCAGCGAACAGGGATTTTACCTGCAGATGAAACCAGATGGAACCATTAACGGGACCAAGGATGAGAACAGCGACTACAGTGAGTCCACACACACACACACACCCTCTTTATCGTTCATTTTGTATAGCTTCTCTGCTCTAAGCATCTCCTGAACTGTCATCATCATCATTTTCATCTCCGTTTATTTTTGCACCGTGCCAATGAGGCTCAGCTTAGTGTGAGTATGAGAGAGAGAGAGAGACTCTGTGTGTGTGTGTGTGTGTGTGTGTGTGTGGCTGCTTGAATTCCCTTTGTGTCCTCTAAGTGAGGAAATCTGAGCTGAGATCCAAAAAGGAAACTGGAGATCTGGAACACTGAAAGTTGTAAAAGTCACCAGAACTTCAGAGAGTCAAGGGCAGATCTGACCCCTGACCTCTGACCTCTGACCACTGAGACTCTAGCATGAGGAGCAGACACTGCAATGCATGCACAATGAGAGAAACACGCCTCCACGCTCCACAGCAGCCCGGAGAGACACTACAGAGTCGTCTGTCGGGGGATTCGATTGCACCCACGCATGTTAGCGTTATCAGTGCGGCTCACATTAGCATAGCCTGCAGGTTTAGCCTTGCTGCTTTCGTGCTACAGCATTACAGTAGTTAGTTGTAGCTTTCTACAGCTAATCAGAGCAACAGCGGATAGTACAGCCAAGAATCCCTTGCTCTCCCTGTTTGAGAGAGAGAGTGCCAAGTCTTAGCCTCGGGGCTTTCTCATATAACGCTGAATTGTTTATTTCTGACAGTAGTTGGCTAAACTTGTTTTGTCTAAAGCGAGAAAAATCGATCGCGAGGACACCTAAAGCATGATGCCATTCATTTTTGAGCCACTTCCAGAAAAGGGAAAACTAGAGCTAAAGAGCAGAGCAACATAACAGGGAATGTTACAGAGATATGGAGTTAATTAGCAACAGAGCTTCAGAATTAATTAGCAACAGAGCTGTAGTCTTACTGAGTTACAAAACTACAGTAAAACTCCAGGGGCGCTGTATCATAGCTGCCCCTTCGCTCTGACCCCAGTTTACCAACATGCTGGGATATGCGATGAATCAAATTTTACTGTACTGTACTTGTATATGTGACAATTAAGAAGCTTTCTTTCTTTCTAATGTTCACAAGCTGCATTGTTAACCTTATTGTGTCATTAGATTAATGAAAGAATAATATTTTCAACAAAAATGCTACATTCATCCTTGAGATGAATAAACATGACAATAAAATTCTGTCTCGCATATTAGGTAAACAACAGGATGAGTTCATTGCACACAAATTTAAACCATATTTCTGTAACTCCAAGTAACACTCTCAAGGATGATTGTAGCATTTTTGTTGAAATTATTATTCTTTCATTAATCTAATGACACGATAAGTGTCTCCAAGTGTTACTTGAAGTTATGAAACAAAAGTCCTCATTAATGTGTACATATGATTTTCCAAATCATTTAAATAGTCCCATTTTTTCCTTTGTGTCAGAATTTAATAAGAGAAGTACAAGCTGTTTCTTGAGCTGCATGGTCCCTCAGTGAGATAAGTGGGATTAATATTTTCTACACATTAACCTCATAGTGAGGGTTTAATTTTAAATCTAATGTGCCATAGTACACAAAACAACACTGGCCAAATTACTCTGTATGCTGGGGAATGGCTAGACAGTTATGCTGTAACCAAGTAAAATTGCAATTTTGTTAAGTGCCTCTTGGAACTATTTCTTGAGATTATACATATACAAATAATAATCTATCAGGATACTAAAGTTCATAGTATAGATACTATTTTGGCTGTTGACAATTGATAATTGAATGTCTTATGAAAAGTGTAGTGAAAAGATGAAACTATCACTAAAAGTCAACAGAAACACAAAATGGCATGCACTTCATTTCAAACAGTTTTAACACACCTGACTGGAGGCAAATGGTTAACAGCGTGGTATAACTTAACACTTGTTTGATCTTTCTGAAAGCTTATTAGGATCCTAATGAATGTCTAGAGCAGATGTTTAGCACAATGTTAAAGAGAAGCCCATTATATCATAAGGCAGACCAATGGGTTACAAAGGCTGACACTGAAATATTTTTAATGCATGGCTGTTGGATAATTTTTCATCAGTAGGTGTACATTTTTAGTGTTTCTGCACATGGTTCGTGAAAAAAATTAAGTGTTAACTGTATTACTTCTGTGAAATAATTTACTGTCATGACCGACAGAAATTATTATTTCATTGCTGTAGCTGCTGTAACTTCACCTGCAAATAACTATTGCTACATAGTATCACACATCCAAGGAAAATCCCCAATAAAAGAGAAATATTCCCTAAAATATTTACAGGATATATGGGAATCTGCATTTCACACAACAGCAATCTATACCCTAAGATGGAGTGGTAAGTCCACTCTAGATACACGAAAGAGTGGCAAATTTGGAGCTGCCTTACCTGAATGACTTTGGGAGGTCATTATTAATGATGACGAAATATGTTCTTAGAATGTAGATGTAGTCCAGAGTAGGTTCAAGATTACAGTTGAGGTACAAGGTTCAATGGTCAGCACACAACAACGAGAGACTGAAGAGAACTGTGCATTTGTCTGCAGCACAAAGCACCTGCAAGACATACAAAGATACGTTATACACAGGGATGTAGCTAGGAATTCTGTGCCCTCTGAAAGAATATTGTGCTGGGCCCCAAATCCTCTTTAATTTCATATTGTTTAGTATACATTAAATATGTTCACACATCCTATTGGAATTGTTGTGGCCCTCCTTCCAGCTGTGAGCCCTTAGAATTGTTACCACCTCTTACACCAGTAGCATCAGCCCTGGCAAGCAATATATCTAATATAGTGATACACATCAATACTGGTTAGTATTAGTATGATAAGGTTCTATCTGGGTGAAGAGTCATTCTGAGACCTGGGGCTTCAAAGTTTTGACATTCTAGCTAGCAATACTCTAAAGTACTGTAATGTACATTTACAGCTCAACAAAGCCGACACTTTAAGATTACTTAAAATTTATATTCTCAAAATTCTGAGTTAATTATAAAGTGGATTTTTGAACAGTGACCAAACACAGATAGAACCTTATTATTCTGTAAACTCTAATACTGTTTAGTTTTATAAGGTTCTATCTGGCTGTTTCTGATTAATCAAGCCCTTAATCTTAATAAATTACTAATAAATGGTATAAATCAGCAGAGAAAGACATTTTTAAGCTGAAGACTTTCTAATGTGCCAACAACACATCGTAAGAGCAGAAAATACGGTAGACCAAGACCAGTTCTGTTTTATACACTTGCGCTGCAAAACATCTGCAGCTGAAAGTTTCTTTCTCTTCTGACTCGCCATACTGAGGTTTCGAGTCTTCTTTTCTGTCAGCATGTAAATAAAACCTGGATATTTACTGACCCCAGCTCCCCATGTTGTGTATTCATCCTGGATGAGGATTGGCTAGCAGATAGAACCTTGTAAAACCAAGTTTATCTGTGAGTTTGGAGATAGAACTTTTAATTTTTTCATATATTACACCAAAAACTTTTCAAAATTAAAAAATAAGACCACAGGAGAATAAAGTTTCCCCCAGTGATGACGTTTATGTGGTTAACTCATTTCCCACCAAAATGCCAGATAGAACCTTATAACACTGAGGTCACGATTTGTCTTGACACATGCTGGCACTGCAAATTGGGTGGGTGAATATGTGCACCTCCTGCGGTCTACACATCAAATACACTCAGCCCCTAACAGTGTATAATGATTTTAAGACCTGCATTGTGTGAACACAACAATTACTAATCCCGCTTCTCGTCCCGGCAAATACAGAGAAGGAAATTCCAAATAGAAAGTGAAGTCTGATTTACTGAATTAAAAGGTGTAGTAACAGTATTAAAGCTAATCCTCTGCACTCCAATGAAGACCCCCCCCCCCCAAAAAAAAGTGCAAGATTTTCAAACTAAATCAAGCAAAACCCCATATTGGAAATGTTTTCACGATGTTTTCAAAGTGTGCAAAAGTCATACAAAATTATTACAAATTATAATTAGCAAGCTCCTTTAAACAGCACAATACGATTAAAAGTGTTGTACGACGACGATCATAATAACTGGTGCAGAAATGTTTTCATTAGTCTTGCTATTAAACGTGAAACTGTGAAAATCAATCAATAAAAACATAAAATGTTAGTGGCGCTCGTCTGGAATTAACTATCAAAACAAAACATGAACAAAACAGCTTTGACTTCAGCACAGTGTGGTGATTGGCTAAAGCGGATTATTCTTCAGTGAATGATTGGTCCACCGTGAGAAACACTTCTTCATGGTGATGCTGTGATTGGTCAAGACGTGATCATACGCTGCTGCTCCGGATTCGTGGGGCCGTCTGGAAAAACAGCCCGGAGAGTTTCTGATTATTCAAGCGTCGCTGATTTGTCTGCCTTATTTGGAGACTGCTCATTTTGTATGCACCTCTTAAAGGAATGGTTCACCGGGAAAAAAAATCTAATTCACACAATCTTTCACTCACTCCAAACGTAGGCGATCAGCCAAGACGTGTTTGGTGTTCGACGTTTGCTTCTTTAGTTTTGCACTGGAGCTACGAGGCTAATGTAGCTAACAAGTAATGAAAGCCTATCTCACCCAAAACCTTGAGTGTGAATCTCTGCCTTAGACCACATCCAGTTGTTCAGTGATGTCACACAGACGTGCTGATGATGACTTCCTGTCATCTATAAACATGAACAAAACTTCACCGTGTAGCTGAACGCTTGAACGTTTTTAGATCTTTTTTTTTTCTTTTCTTTTTTGCCTCGTAGCTTCAGTACAAAACATTTGGGGTAGTTGTGTATAAATTAGATTTTTTAACGCAACCATTCCTTTGACTTTTAGTTAAAGATTCATTTAATTAATTAACTTACATTGATTCCTCAATAAAGAAGAGCAAAACTAACTTGTATGATGAATCATGAAATTCAGAAACAAATCAGATGTGGTATCTCTGGCATCAAATTAGCCAGGCCTCAACAAAAAAAATCCCTGTGAGTCATAGTTCTACAGTGATCAGAGCTAAATTTGTAACTTTGGGGAAGCTTTTAGCTCATTTCCTCACTTCTCCTCATTCCTTTCCTGTTTTCTTTCCGTGTCTGTACCGTGAAGCATAGTTGGTGTTTTGTGCATGTGTGTGTATCTCACCACAGCCAGGTGACCGTTCTTGGCCTTGACCACTCTTAGCTCAGCCCCACAGGTGAAGTCAATGATGCCCTCTTTGCCCCTGGCTATTGCAAACCTAATACTGAGAGAGACAGGGACAGAGATGTGTCAAAATTCCCACCTCAAACCTGTCTCACACACACACACACACACACACACACGTACACACACGTACACACCTGTCCTGACTGACATTGACGTTGTGTATCTTGTCTGCCAGGATGGCTAGTTTGGTGACAGCCTCGATCACATGGTCACACTGCAGCACCAGGTCGCCCTTAAAAGCGGAAAGGTCAAAGGTCAGAAGATTGCCAGAGTTCCCACATTAAGCGGAAGCATGACTCCTCTCACCTTCTGCTTACTGTCTGCAGTGGGCACGTGCAAGACAAAGAACCCGTCACTTAGGGAACTGACAGAAATACCTACAGAGAGAGAGAGAGAGAAGAAAAATAATAAACAGACGCAGTATGAAAATCCAGTGAGCTAATGAACCTCACAAGACTAACAGGTCAGAAATGTATGAGCAAAATCACATGAGTTCTAGAAATAAACACTTGTCATGCATGTGACATCACGCCACTGCTAATGATGTGTCGCATGCTGTCTCTCACCCAAAAAATCAAATGTAGCGGATACACTGTTTGCTAAATGCTCTTGTTTGGAATTAACCCGATGTTCCCAAGGAAAATATTTCCGGGTCCTCTGTTTCAGCCGCATGTTCCCTCAACATGAAATGAAGACTAATGTCCTTACTAATGTCCTGTTATATTTACTAACACGCATATTCTGATATTATACCTTCAGTAAATGACATCTGAAAGGTTCAATAACACGGTAGTTTAGTTCTTAGTTGGTACCTAAGGGTGTTTTGAGGTATGACTTTTGGTGACCCCATGACCCCAACCATGACCTTAGGAACCATTTCACTCTTACCCAGCAGTGAACCATAGTCAATGCGCTGCTTGACTTTTGACTCCTGAACGAGAATCACAGAAGAGCCGGTCATCAGCAGTTGCCGCGGCCGGGCACGGAAGCCATGCCGATCGTACTTAATGACCGGCGCACCATACTAAAAGAGAGAGAGAGAGAGAGAGAGAGAGAGAGATACTATTGCTATTACAGTTAATATCTACAATAAGATTGATATCGTAGCTACGATGTTAAGCTTTAACTTTAGAGAAATGGCTTGGCAAAATTTTTTACCCCTTTTTCCTTACTCCAAATTTAGTTGATCAGCCAAGACATGTTTGGTATCCAACATTCTCTTCTTCATGTCACAAACAAGTAATGTAAGTCTATCTCACCCAAAATATTTTCTGTAAATGCTTGCTTTTACATAAATGACGGATAGTTTGCATTTACAAATTTATGCCCCCCCCCATAACGTTCCAGTGTTTAGCCACATGGTTTTTACCAGTTTTGTTCGTGTTTTCCAGATTGCAGAAAGTCACGCTGTGTCCTAAACCACATCAGCACGTCTGTGTGACATCACTGAAGAAGTTTACAGAAAAGATTTTGGGTGACCTCTGCACCGTAGATCCAGTGCAAAAAACTAACGAAGCAAATTTTGGACGCCGAACATGTCTTGGCTGATCGACGACAATATGGGATAAGAGGTGCATTTTTTGCTGAACCGTTCCTATAAATTAAACACAGCGCGCACTGAACTGAACGTAGCTCATTTGAACTAAGGTGTTGGGCAGAACCAAAATACACGTATACATTTATAGACATCACTTCTGCTTTCGCTTTCATGTCCGGTTACACACTCGCATTACTATGAGGATGCTGACTCGAGTAATACGGTAACACAATAACACTATCCCTAATGACTGCACTGGAATTCCCACACAGGCATATGTGCACACACACACACACACACACGCACGCGCGCGCACATCCGTGTCCACGTACCTTCACCTTGTTGTCACTTCCGAGAGTTTGCCGCACTTTGAGATTGATCTCTTCATTCTCTGTGCAGAAAGCGCCACTCTATGAGATTCAGTGTAAATATTTGTATTGGTACGTTCACAAAAAAAAAAAATGTGTTTGTGTGTTTAGATGTTACCCAGCCTGGTGCCCACAAACAGCTTAGGGACACTTTGAGGGTAGTTGTCTTTCTGGCCTCTAAAGATGCCACTGGCTACCACTTTCTGTTCCAACTGTGGAGAGAGAAAAAGAAAGTGTGAGAGTCTGTGTGGGTTTTTTGGTGTGGCTGTGTTTACCATCTTACTGAATATTTGCCCAATGTGGTTGTATGTGTTTTACCTGCTTCCTCCTCTGGGGGTTGGATTTTCTTGCTTTGTGTACAGTGTGTGTGTGTGTGTGTGCAAGTTTTGTGCATGGGCTTCACCTGGTTCTTCCATTCGGGTTGGATTTTCCTGCAGTAGTCATTCACTAGGTTGCGTATGCAGAGACGGTGGATGTGCACGGAAGCCTGGAGCAGAAGTGGCAAAAGTACACACAGATTTCTTAATCAAGTAATCATTACGCTTCACTTGACATGAAGTTCCCCGACAAAACCGAGGAATGTGTGTACACATTAAGCAAAGGTAGCTTACGACAGCTATGTCCCTTAGGCCAACAACCTCAGACAATGTCAGGTTAATGACTCAAACATTAGCTAGCTTGCTAACAGCTCTGACAACAGTGCTAGTGAACAGACATCAGTTCAGAACAGGAACTGCTCCCTTCATGCGTTTTCTTTTCTTTTTCTTTTTTTTTTAAGATTTGGAGAATTCTTGAACACCGAAAGCTTGTGTGTGTTGTTGTTGTTGTTGTTTTTCGGTTGATACCATATATTTTCCAATAATCGTTTTTGCAACCGACTATCTCAAACAGTCCCTTAAGGAGCGGCTGTTACTTCACACACAGAGAGAGGTAACGGTTCATTAGAGCATGATGGTGTGAGAAAGAGAGAGAGAGAGAGAGGCAAAGAGGGGAAATGGAAATCCAGTCTTACACATATTGGTGAGACCATAACTGGTAACTGAAGGCATGAAAATTTCCGTTCTAAGAAATTGCAAAACTCTCGCCAGTGCAGGTGTCTTTGTGGACAACCGAACGTCCCCATGATGACGGGAATGACGTTATAAGAAACAAAAAGATTTCCATTTGGTTACTGAGGTTAAGTTGATGTTATATATATATAGTTCTATGGAAAACCCCAGTAAAGATTATTATAACAACATTGTGCACGAGTCTGTGTGCGTGTGTACACCTCTTCGAGCGACGGTGGCGGTATCGGCCAAGTCCTGTGCAGAATGCTCTTCGGTAGATTCCGCTTGACTGTCATCAAGTACGAGAAGCGCACGTGATCCAGGAAGTACTCGTTATCGGGGCAGCGGGGCTCATGCCTTAAAATGAAGCCTTTTATAAACCTGAGAGAGAGAAAGAGAGAGAGAGAGAGAGAAGAGGAGGAGGCAGAGAATAAGAAAGGGGAAGAGAGAGTCAGTAGAACCGCCATAAAGTATCTTTAAATAACCGGTTGATTTTAATTGGCTGACGGATTTATTGATTTAAAAGTGCACTCTGTAATGTTTAAAAATGTTCCTAGACCTGTTATAATAATACCACTTCCTTAAATACTTTAGAAAATGCAATGCGTCTCACTAGTTCTTTGTGTTTCAGGCTTCTGTTTACATTTTTCCGGACTGGAAATTAGCTACACCCCCAGCCCCAACCTTGTTTAAATCGCAGTTTGCCTGGCAGGCAGCAGATATATAATATAATATAATATAATATAATATATTTCATATTGTATGTGCACGAAGTTCTCATGATATTTAAAGTATAATATAAAATGAAAAATCCACAGACAAATTTTTAGCAAAGTGTCCATGCCAGGCCCACTCACACACACACACTCTCTCTGTCACACACTCACGTGCGGATGGTGTCTGCAGCTTGTCTGCGGCGCTTGGCTCTCCTGCGCCCTTTGACCCCCCTCCACCACGACTGGATCACAATCACTACAGACAGAGACAGGCGCTATCAGACTTGATCTTGTCCCAAATCAATCTCTCACTGACGAAGTGCCTGTGACTCTAAATCTGATGGCTGATTAGATTAGCTCGTCTGATTGGTTCAAACTAATGTGCAAATGAGATGCAATCTGATCTGATCTGATCTGACAGGCTGCTGACGTCTGACTCCTTCCCTTCTTGGCTAGCGATTGGTCACTCACCTGCGTGTCTGATGCGCTGGTATTTGGATCGTTCCCTGTAGCCTCTCCAGCATTTCTGCAATATGATGGCTGTAGACACAAACACTTTGTTTTGCATTTTATTTTTCATGACACACAGAACACACTTTTTTACTAAATGGCTTATGTTTTGTTTTTTTCTTTTCTTGTCTCCATGGAGGGTCTAAGGCTGTCAGGGGGGGGGTTGATAGTTCAAGGCCTGTAAATCCTGTTGAACCAGGCTTGTGACTTTAGGCTTTGTATCATGATTTACTCTAATTGCATTAGGCAGGTCTAGCAATGTAAAAAATGAATGTGAATCAGGTAAAAAAGGGTCCGTTGTCATGGTTACTGTTATCCTCACCAGCGCTATTAATCTCTTACTTACAGATGGTTGGTTTCTTGATTTCCAGAGCGTCCTCGGTCCGGAAGAGGGTCTTTGGGAAGCGAATGAAGATTTTGGACCTTGAACAGAAAGATCGAAGTATTTTTCTATCAAATAGAAATCATTTTAATTCATTTTAATTGAGGGGGGCAATATATATATATATATATATGTATTTATTTTATTTTTTTATTTTATTTTTTTATTTATTATTATTAAATAAAAAAAAAAAAACTTATCTTAATTTATACCCTATTGTTTTAATCATCTCTTTATGATAAAATCATTT
>JAOUQW010000047.1:5688533-5693336 GCA_028565825.1 Olivaichthys viedmensis | reverse complement strand
GATGTGTGAGGATGAGTGTGTGTGAGGATTAGGATGTGTGAGGATGAGTGTGTGTGAGGATTAGGATGTGTGAGGATGAGTGTGTGTGAGGATTAGGATGTGTGAGGATTAGGATGTGTGAGGATGAGTGTGTGTGAGCTAAAGATAAAGAAAAAGTGAAACGAGAACAGTATAATATACCTTAATGGTGAGTTCTAGAATGGTGAGTTTAGAATTTAGAACTCCGGCGTTCCATTGTAATAATTGGAACATTTCTAGAACAGCTGAAACTTGGGCTGTGTTCCATATGTCCGTTACATACAAAGGGTATCGTGATGATCTGTAGAGATGTTGCGGGTCAGTGAGACAGAAGTGTGCTATGTAGTGCGCACTACAGGACAACGCTGCTGTTACTGATCCTTATGTTCATGTATTAATATGAAGAAATTCAGAAACAAACGCGCACTATCTAGTGCATATAGGACACGCGCACACACACACACACACACACACCCCATGGCAACTCCGCACTTAATTACGTCCCTAAATAATTGATGTGTGTGTGTGTGTAGGTGCTGAAGTTCTCCCCAGGGCCAAATTTCTACAAAAAGAAAACACGAGCACACTGGGTTCTCGAGGAAATCAACCTGCAGCATCACGAACGATGCGAGTGTGTGTGTCACTCACAGCCACCACGATGAGAGATGCGCGCACACACACACACACACACACACATCCTCTTCGTGTTTCGAGCAGTAGCTGATGTAACTAACGTAGCTTTCTCTTTGTTTGTTTGTCCATGTTTTTGTAGTTTTTTATCTGTCCACACGCGCACGCACACAACTATTTATTTCTGCGTTCCTCACAAACAAAGAAAACGGGACCAAGCCGATCTAAGAATGTTCTTTACTGTTTCTACACACACACACACACACCAGTCATCTCTCCTGGTTTGGGAAGATGAAAGCAAAAGCCAGAGGAGTGTGTTTTCTCCCGCTAACCAAAACAGTGCATTCCCCTCATACCAGCCCCTTCTCTCTCTCTCTCTCTCTCGTTCTCTCTCTCACTGAGAGTATGATTGGTGTAGCTGTGTGTATGTACTAATGCAGGCTGTGTGTGTGATTATGGGATATCTGTGATTTTGGTGAAACACACACACTCTAGATTACACTGTTTTATGTTCCGTTTGTCTTAAACGCACAAATAATAAACAGATTTTCATGCTTCAAGAGTCATGCGTCCACGCGTGTGTGCTTTGTTTGCTGTGTGTGTGTGTGGGGCGAGCGTAGGGTTATACCCCCGAAAAGAGATGTTAGCATTTGGGTCTGGGGAGAGCAGTGGAAATGAATGAATAATTAACGAGTGCGTGTGGCTTCATCCAATCCCGAAGCACCACCAGGTGCCTGCGATTTGAGCAATGCATCATCTTAGCGGTGAGCCCTCGCAGTGGAAATATAAACACGTCAGTACATCGCTAATAGCCCTATTAATACATTAAATATTAATACAGAAAACTCTAATCTCGGTATAATCTAGACAACAATCCCATTACATTTGGCAGATGCTTTATATTAAAGTTTAACGACGGTACAAACAAATTTGAGTCCCCAATGTGGCTGTAATCATCAGAAAGTTTCTGTCCAAGAATATGAGCTCCACTGATGCAGCTCACGATATTCCCATCTCACATTTTTATCACGACACAAAGGTAGCTGCATTTATCGATGCAGAGAGTTCGACAGCTAGATTTATTAATGTGAGCTAACCTTAACTGACGTTGAGTAACTTAATTACTCATGAATTTCTCCAGCTGATGATCTTCCTTCCTTCATCTTTTGCTTCTTCTTCTTCCTTCCTTCTTACTCTTCCTCTTCCTTCTTCTTTCTCCTTCATTCATCTTTTTCTTCTTCCTTCCTTCTTACTACTTTCTTCTTATTCTTCCTCTTCCTTCTTTCTCCTTCATTCATCTTTTTCTTCTTCCTTTTTTCTTACTACTTTCTTCTTATTCTTCCTCTTCCTTCTTCTTTCTCCTTCATTCATCTTTTTCTTTTTCCTTTTTTCTTACTACTTTCTTCTTATTCTTCCTCTTCCTTCTTCTTTCTCCTTCCTTCATCTTTTTCTTTTTCCTTTTTTCTTACTTTCTTCTTATTCTTCCTCTTCCTTCTTCTTTCTCCTTCCTTCATCTTTTTCTTCTTCCTTCCTTCCTCCTCCTCCTTCTTCCTTCCTCTTCCCTTCTTCTGATTCATATTCTTCCTCCTTCTTTCTTCTTATTCATCTTCCTCCTCCTCCTTCCTCCTCGTTTCTTCTTGCTCTTTTTTTCTTCCTTCTTTATTTCACTTCTTCCTTACTTCTTCTAATTCCTTCCTTCTTGCTTCTTGTTCTCTTTCTTCTTCCTCTCTTTGCCTTATAAAGAATTTAGTAAGAGGTGCGCTGTGGATTTTTTTTTTTTTTTAATAAACGAGGGGGAAAATGTTTTTTTTATGAACTTGGTGAAAAAAGTCAAAGTCTTTATTGCAACAAAAGCAGAAAATGAAGCACCTGTGAAAAGCACTTTGGATTCAGCGGTGTCGGACTGAATGCAGAGCATCTGAACACCTTTACACTATGTACCGTCTCACGCAGGAATTAACACCCTTTTTGACTGAGATGGCACCTTTTTTTGCTCCTTTTCTCATTCTCTGATTGCATAGCCTTCTGGCGTAAGTGTAAATGTGATGCTAGAGGTGAGGACCTTTCTTTGTAGCTATGATAATTGGGCCATTTGCTGTAGCGGCTTATCCGCTTAATGGATTGAGCGGGAGAGAGAGGGGAACCCAAGGGGGTTGGATTCAGATCCCATCAGATCAAAACCCACTTTTCCAGCAGACACTGTCATTTCTTATTAAAGTGTAAAACGTTCCCATTGAAATTAACTGACAATGTTGGAACATTCGAATCCCAAGTGCCAGCTGATGATGTCATAATGGGCGTTAGAGCAGCCGACCAATCAGCAGCTTCGCTTAAACTCCCACTCAGTGGAACTGCCCACTCATTAGAATCCTAACACACACTCATTACAATCACACACTGTCTTTCTTTTGATCTTTCTTTTGATCTTTCTTTCAACTCCTCCCTCCCTTTCGTCCTTCCCTTCCTCGGATCGAGCAGGGTTAACCGCTGTGTGTGACATCATCGTAATATATATATATATATACGCAATGGGGGGGTGCAGGAATGCTGGGAGTTATGACGTTTTATCTTTTGTTTACATTTGTTTACATCGCAGGAGCTTCAGAGAAGATAACAGCGAGGGAGAGACAGAGAAAGAGACAGACGGAGAGAAAGACAGAGAGAGAGTGTAGTCATATCATATCCCCCCCCCCCCACTCCCACCCCCTTTCTGTTACCCCTGGGTGCAAGAGGTCAGGGGTAATTAGCAGGTTCAGGCTCACACGGCCAGAGGCAGGACACACACACACACACACAAAAAAACCTGCCTCTCAAAGTTCACACCCAACACACTGTGTGTGTGTGTGTGTGTGTGTGTGTGTGTGTGTGTCAAACTGTTTAATCAGTACCATGTCTGCAGCGTAACCGCGGACACAGTGCCCAGTTTATTTACATCAAACAGTATGTCAGGCAGTGTGTCTTAAATGTTTGCCCATAAATCAGTGTGTGTGTGTGTGTGTGTGTGTATTCATGCGACTAACACTATGAGCCTGGGTTTAACAGGCTTTAGAATAAGACTGAAATGCTTAAGAGTGCAAAGTCCTCACACACACACACACAGAACCATCTCTCAAAATTCCCACGCCAGGCACGCTACTACAGTGTGTGTGTGTGTGTGTGTGTGTGTGTGTGTTTTCTCTGCCACATTCTTTTTCTGTCTCCTGTCGCTCCGCGTGTGTGTCTGTCCAAAATCAACATGGTTATGGAAACATACAGGAATGGACCATCCCAAACCCCTCTACGCCATGTCCCAATCCTGGGTTTAACACTTCCCCTCAGTGTCTCCTAGGGACGGGGCAAACATTATTCAAAACCCCAAAGGTTTCCTAGTCCCCTAGATTTGTAGGCTTACTTCTAGGCTCTTTATTTCCTATTTCTCATGTGTCCTATGCTCTTTCTCTCCTAGTCCCCTAGTTTCCAGGTCCTTTCTTTCCTAGTCCCCTAGCTTTCTAGGCTCTTTCTTTCCTATTTCCTAAGTGTCCTTTCCTAGTCAGGTGTGTGTGTGTGTTTATGATCATGTGTGTGTTTGTTTGTGTGTGTGTTTGTGTATATATGTGTGTGTTTCTGTCCTTCGGATGTGTTCTCTAGTGCACATTCTCCTCCAGCACAATGGAGGCAGGAAATCTCTCTATGACATGGGGAAGGGTGTGACATGTGTGTGTGTGTGTGTGTGTGTGTGTGTGTGTGTGGGTGGGTGGGTTCAATGTCTCCCGTCCACAGAAGCTTTCTTTGAGTCTATTGTCCTTTTCTGTAGAGAGAATCCGAGCAGCAGCATCAGCTCACCAAGAAACCAACCGTACGTCCCAATCCACACCCTGCTCACTATGTAGTGCACTACTTTGTAGTCATGGCTGAAAGCATAATGTGGAATATCCAATGCACTCATGAAAATGCACTACAAAAGGTTAGTGTCCAAACCATATAGATAGATAGATAGATAGATAGATAGATAGACATACAGACAGACAGACAGACAGACAGATAGATAGATAGATAGATAGATGGATAGACAGATAGAAAAACAGACAGATAGATAGACAGACAGACAGACAGACAGACAGATAGATAGATAGATAGATAGATAGATAGACAGATAGATAGATAGATAGATAGATA
>JAOUQW010000047.1:5678533-5683533 GCA_028565825.1 Olivaichthys viedmensis | reverse complement strand
TTAGCTAAGTTATCATTTATTTACTGGTTAGTAATGTTAGTAGTGGCTAAACTTTAGCTAAGTTATCATTTATTTTAGTAAAATATACAATAAATAAACTTTAGCTAAATTACAATTTATTACAGTTATCTTTTATTGTATTTCATAGTGTTTATTAGTAGCTCAAATTAAGCTGCATAATCATTTATTATAGTAATTTAGTAGAATTGAATTAGTTATCAGCAGTTTCATGACCCCTTACCTCTGCCCACCGAATGACAGGCCAATAGCAGAGCAGCTCTGCTAAAATGTCTGCACTTTATCACTCCTTCTTGTTTGTATGTGTGTGTGTGTGTGTGTGTGTGTGTGTGTTGCAGTCCCATTAAGAAAAAAGGGAGGCCCTGCTACCCTCCATTCATCAGCCATTTGACCCTTCACACACACACACACACACACAGAATGTATTTTGTTTCAGATTATGATGCAGTAACAGGCCTAAAATTGTGAAATGGTGTATCAGTCTTGTCAGCTCATAGGTCATAGGTTCATAGTCACACCCTCTGACCTCTGTTCTCCTAGTGTTTCTGTGTGTGTGTGTGTGTGTGTGTGTGACAGTGAGACTGTGCATGCCCATTATATGAATCCCTTTGCTGGACGGGAGCAAGTTCCATGATCCAGAAGAATGCTCGAGCCCTCTGTGTGACCTTTGACCTCAGCAATGCTAATCACCATCTCTACAGTTACACACAAACACACACACACACACACACTAGCAGTGCATTAAGCAGTTAACAAACAGGAACAATCAGTATTTTGGTGCAAAGACTTGACTGGTAACATTATCATGGCGATTCTGAGAGGTCAAAGGTCAGAGTAAAAGAACAGGAAGAGTGAATGGGAAACAGAATTTTGGCACAGCAAACTGCTCATTCTCCCCCATTGACATTAGGTTTTAACTCTGTGTATGTGTGTGTGTGTGCCAGGTTTTCCATAATTATTCACTGTTCCTACTCAGATACAAGAAAATAGAAACAGTTAGTCACACTACCATTATATAAACTCTACACAGCTCTATACACCTCTACACACCGCCAAAGTATAAAGATTACACGCCTCTACACAGGTCTATATAATTTCACACACTGCCAGAATATAAACTCTACACAACTCTACCCAATTCTACACACAACCATAAAATAAACTACACATATCTAAATAACTCTACACACTGTCAGAATATAAACTCTACACACCTCTACACACTACCAGAGTATGAACTCTAAACATCTCTAAACAACACTGCTAAAATCTAAACTCTACACACCTCTACCCAGTGCCAGATAAAGTCTACACAACTCTACACACTACCAGAATATAAATTCTGCACAACTCTAAATAACTCTACACACTGCCAGAATATAAACTCCACACAACTCTAAATAACTACACACTGCCAGAATATAAACTCTACACAACTCTAAATATCTCTACACACTGCAAGAATATAAACTCCACACAACTCTACATAACTACACACTGCCAGAATATAAACTCTACACAACTCTAAATATCTCTACACACTGCCAGAACATGAACTCTACACACCTCTACCCAGTGCCAGATAAAGTCTACACAACTCTACACACTACCAGAATATAAATTCTACACAACTCTAAACAACTCCACACTCTGCTAAAATCGAAACTCTTACTCTCCCTTTATGTCCCTCTCTTGTCTGCTCTCTTTTTTTTTACCTCCCCTTTTTTCCTCTCTACTTATATGTGCAGTGACGGGAAAACTATGGTTTATGCAATGGAAACTACATACACACACACGCACACATACGCCCGCAAATCAAGGGCAATAAAACTCTAAATACAAAACTGTGTTACAACACAGAGAGAGAAAGTGTGTGTGTGTGTGTGTGTGTGTAAGCCTTCCCAGTAGAGTCATTACCTTTTACACAGTCACACACACACACACTCAGGTTGGGTTGGGGTTAATGTGTTCTCCTGCTCCGTCTGACCGGTTTCCTCTCGCTAATCACTATTGGGAAAAGCTCCCAACCCGTGTGTGTGTGTATGTGTGTGTGTAACTGTGTAAAAGGCAATGACTCTACTGGGAAAGTAAGTAGAATAGCCTTATTTCTGAAGCAGACTCATAACCATACTTACAGTACACACACACACACACACACACACACACACACTACATCATGCAGCTGTTACCATTAGAATAAAGACCCCATTATCATCGCGCTAAATTTCTCTCTGTCGATCGTGTGTGTGTCAAAGTTGAGTAGGGAGTTTTACACACACACACACACACACACACACACAGATGCTTGTCATGTTTCCTCTCATTTCCCCTCTGAGGTCACTCTTAATTCACAGCCATGAGCTTTGACCTCTAACCCCCTTGCTCCACCCTCTCCACTTCCTGTCAGCATTAATCACTTCCTGTGTCTGGATTTGGCTGCCTGTGTGTGTGTGTGTGTGTGTGGGGGGGGGGAATCATGTTCTAGTACCAGTTGTACTTCCAAATCTGTTACGAAACACACTTATGGTAGTGCACTTACAGTCAGGTCCAAAAGTCTGAGTGCACTACCAAGGACTGTTTTAATCCTTTTGTTGCCAAACACTAGGGCACAGTAGGGCACTACATACAGTGTACGAGCCATTATTTCATGCCATAAGTAGTGCAGTTATATAGGGAGTAGGGACTGAATCCAAAACACTTCCCTATGGGATATATAATGCACTACATAGGGTAGGCTCCCTTTTGGACAAAGAGTGCACTGCATAGGGTGTAGGAGCCATATTATCATACCCTCACACTTCACACACATCACTCTTCTGGTTTTAAAGCTTAAACTGACTGACTCCGCCCACATTCGCATCACTCCTCTCACGGTAAAGCGTAAACTGACTCCGCCCACATCCGCATCACTCCTCTGGTTTTAAAGCTTAATATGACGGACACATACACACACGCACACACACACCTACACACACACACACACATGCGCACACACACGCAATTAATGTTTTTAATTACCATAGTAGAATATATTGTTAGCCACTTTAGCATCCTTCAGTTACCTACTGGTTTCCAGCTCAAAGTGAACAGTTGACCTTTTTTTTTTATTTTGTGTGATGGTGATAGCCAAAAAGTAAAAAGAAAAGGTCTGTAATGTTTTACTGAAAATTGAGCTAGCACTCCGCTGCGTTAGCCTCTGCGTTCTGAAGCTAATGTCTGAAAGCCTCTATTTCAAACCACGTGACATTAAAATTGCAAAAATACTTCTTTTTAACTCTGAGGTAACTTTATTTATTTTTTATACTTTTACCTGCTCAAAGAAAATCTCCAGGAATTTATTATTTCTATTCCGGGACAATGAGGATAATAAATTGGTTATCAGCTATAACACTGTGTTTAGGTAACGCTCTCTTGCTCCTGTCTCACTCTCTCTCCTGTCTCACTCTCTCTCCTGTCTGTCTGTCTGTAGGTGGTATCATGGTCACCTGTCGGGGCCGGATGCAGAGAAGTTGTTGCGTGAGCGTGATGAGGTGGGGACGTTCCTGGTGCGAGAGTCTCTGTCCAACCCGGGGAACTACGTCATGTCTGCCCTCACCGACGAGAAGAACACCAAGGGCAAGAGGGTGTCTCACATCAAGATCCTCTACAACGTAAGACTCTATCTGTGTGTGTGTGTTGGCTTGTATATATGACATGCTGTGTGCAGGGTGTTACTGTGGGGTACTGACTACATGGGCCCCTAAGTGGAGGGGAACCTTACAAGGACAAAAAGCAGAAGGGACCCACTGACGGAAGGGACCCACTGACAGAAGGGGTCCACTGACGGGATCCACTGACAGAAGGGGTCCACTGACGGGATCCACTGACAGAAGGGGTTCACTGACGGGATCCACTGACAGAAGGGACCCACTGACGGAAGGGACCCACTGACAGAAGGGGTCCACTGACAGAAGGGGTCCACTGACAGAAGGGACCCACTGACAGAAGGGGTCCACTGACGGGATCCACTGAGAGAAGAGATCCACATTTTTAGAAAATTCTGTACGAGCTGAAGTGTTCTTTCTTCCTCTAAGCAACACCCTGCCCTGGTGCCCTAGTTTCCTCCAAAGTGCGCACTTCTTCATATGGCCACACTGAGGCGCCACTACTTCACACTCAAGTCAGAAAGTTTGAGTGTGTCTGTGTGTAGGTGTGTGTCTGTGTCTGTGTGTGTCTGTGTCTGTGTGTGTCTGTGTCTGTATCTCTGTGTGTGTGTGTCTGTGTGTGTGTCTGTGTCTGTGTGTGTCTGTGTCTGTGTGTGTGTCTGTGTCTGTGTGTGTCTGTGTCTGTGTGTGTGTCTGTGTGTGTGTCTGTGTCTGTGTCTGTGTGTGTCTGTGTGTGTGTGTGTGTGTGTGTGTCTGTGTCTGTGTGTGTGTGTGTCTGTGTGTGTGTCTGTGTCTGTGTGTGTGTGTGTCTGTGTCTGTATCTGTGTGTGTGTGTGTGTGTGTGTCTGTGTGTGTGTGTGTGTGTGTGTCTGTGTCTGTGTCTGTATCTGTGTGTGTGTGTGTGTGTGTGTCTGTGTGTGTGTGTGTGTGTGCGTGCTCTTCTTTTTTCCCACAGGTTTTTATATTCTTGATTTTCCTGATGTACACACACACACACACTCAAACTTTACACTGTTCACTTACACAACATGCTCCTTGTTCTCTGTTGTGTGTGTGTTTGTGTGTGTGTGTGTGTGTGTGGATTAGCTATGCTGCACTAGCACACAGATACTAATCCCATTTAGCCCATGCAAAGGATTGTGGGTCTTAATTCTCCCTGAAGGGGACCATTGTCCAGAAAATCGCCAAAGCTATTTGTTTCTCCTGTGTGTGTGTGTGTTTGTGTGTGTCTGTGTGTGTCTGTGTGTGTGTGCGTGCGTGCGTGTGTGTGTGTGTCTGTGTGTGTGTGTGTGTGTGTGTGTGTGTGTGTGTGTGTGTGTGTGTGTGTGTGTGTGTGTG
>JAOUQW010000047.1:5656383-5658516 GCA_028565825.1 Olivaichthys viedmensis | reverse complement strand
AATAATTCATGGTTTATATATAATTATTAATGGTTTATATATATATATATATATGTATATATAATAATTCATGGTTTTTATATTGGTAAGGACTTCACTTAGGACTTCACTTCACTGCTGAGTTTCTGCTGTTTACTTCCAGTTTGAGGAATTAGTTAGTTTACGTTAGTAAAGTCATGTTTAGCTAAAAGATGGATAGATAGATGGACTTTTTTCCCCCAATGTAGCGTAAGAGCTGCAAAACATTTGGATGGTCTTTTGAGTGTGTGTACTTGTGTGTGTGTGTGTGTGTGTAGGGCCATAATGTCGGATGTGCAGAGAGACAGCAGAGTGACGTCTCTAACCACTCGAGTGGGAATGAGAAACTCTCTAAACACACTGCAGGATCAGCTGCAGCGCTGCCAGAAATCCCTCAATGATTTCCTTGAGGTGCTGGATAACACACACACACACACACACACACACACACACTGTTATGAGCGTGTCTCAAGTTTGTTTGTCTCACGAACCGTCTAATAATCAGGTTTGAAAATCATGTCTAGTTTCCATATTCTTAGTTTTTGCAAGAGCAAGAGCTGTTAAAAACGCTTCGTGACCTCTCGTGACCTCTGACCCCTCGTGTAACCATGGCAGGAGAAGCGTTCTGCGTTTCCTCGTTTCTATTTCATCGGCGACGACGACCTGCTGGAGATTTTGGGCCAAGCAACAAATCCCACTGTCATCCAGACACACCTGAAGAAGCTGTTTGCTGGTAACACACACACACACACACACACACAGAGCAGTCCAGTGTAAGTTCTGGATGTGTGTGTGTGTGGTATCCGTGTCTGTGTGCTTAGTTCTGTCAGTACAGTATGCATCTTTTCTCTGGAATATATACATGTGTGTGTGTGTGTGTGTGTGTGTGTAGGAATCCACAGTGTAGACTTTGACTCGAGCTGCAGCAAAATCACGGCTATGAAGTCACTGGAAGGCGAGACGGTCCCTCTGAGGAACACGATCACCATCTCTAATGATGTGGAGGTCTGTCTTTCACACACACACACACACACACACACACTTCCCTATGGTGTGTAATGAGGTGTTATACTAGTGGTAAACCCAGTACAAATCTGTTTACATGTGGTCCGGTAGACAGATAGATAAATAGTCAGACAGACACAGACAGATAGACACACAGACGAACAGATTGAAAGAGATAGATAGTCTCCAGTCTCAGTACGGTGACGCTGCTATTAAACTCCTTTTTTTTTTTTTTACTAGGAATTTTAAACCTCTGTTCCTGGTGTTTTCTTGGATTACTAACTTGTATTAACTTGTATATCACAATAATATCCTGTGTGTGTGTGTGTACGCGTGTTTTAGGTGTGGCTCAGTGAACTGTCCTCGGAAATGAAGGAGACGTTGAAGTTCCTGCTGTGCGAGTGTGTAAGAGCGGTGAAGGGAGGTGGGGTTGATCCCAACCGCTACCCCTCACAGGTAACACAATTAACCTAATGCACACTAAGTAGTATGCCTAAATAGTAATACTATTTAGCACCGTAGTATGCTGTTTGGGACGCGGCCGAAGTGCTCGCGACTCTGTGGATGCAATTATCTGCTGCCGTTATCGTCGTAAGCGTAATGAGAATAAAAAACTTTACTGAGTACCAGGTGAAAGGGCAAAACCTCTTGCCTTTGACAAGAGCTTGTCTTTTGGCTAGCGTTAGCCGGCTAGTTCGCGCTGTGACTCTGCCTGATCCTGCAGCAGCCTGCCCGCGCGTGCCGCGGTGTACCTGCTCATTTTGCAGAATCATAAAACAGCATAGAGCCTACAGAACGAGCTAGTCTCCTAACGTTAGCTAGCTAGCTGAAATATAAGCTCTGGTTGAAAGGGGAAAGGGTTGCTTTGCTGTAATATTACAGCACTTCTTGCACAGGACCGCAGGGAGCGAGTCAGGCCACTTAATACACACTGAGGCCGATGGTAGCGAGCTAGCCCGCTAACTCTAGCTAGCTAGCTAAAATACAGTGTGGAGAACAAAACTTTCACGTCTGGTGTGTTTTTATTGCCCGATCTGTGTTATTTGTGTGTTTTGTTATTTAATCATCTGATAAATAATATGTAATTTATGAGGCTTAATTCTCAGGAAG
>JAOUQW010000047.1:5643883-5651383 GCA_028565825.1 Olivaichthys viedmensis | reverse complement strand
AACATTGGAGCAAATCTCGAAGGTTTAGTGGTATCCATGCGCCACCAGGTCGTACACTGGCCTTAGACTTCTATTATAAGGGAGTCCTTTAATATGCCTCTCTGTCTGTCTGTCTTTCTGTCTGTCTGTCTGTCTCTAGGGGGAGTGTGTGGTGGAGACGAGTCTGGTCGGCACGGTGCTGAATGGCTTGTGCCATCTGAGGGGGGTGAGTGACCGGAGGGAGTTTTTAGTTGGGCTGATCCGCGGACTCGGAGGAAACCTGCAGCTAAAATCCCGCCAGGAGCTCGCCAAGCAGGTCAGAGTGTGTGTGTGTGTGTGTGTGTGTGCTGTCATTTTGTAAGTGTGTGTATGCATGACTTTGAATCACTTTTGTAGCGGTATAACCATGCATGTGTGTGTGTGTGTAACTGTGTGTGTGTGTGTAACTGTGTGTGTGTGTGTGTGTAGGTGCTAAGCTGGGCAGGTGAGACCCCCCCCGATCCGCGGTACCCTCTGGATCTGTACTATGACCGTGACTCCGGCCGCATGTGTGTGTACGAGCTGCAGCGCGGGGACGGGGTGTGTGTGGAGGACCTGAGCAACACACACACGCTCCCCGTCATACACACTCCACACACACAGCGCGCGCTGCACACCTTCACACACTGGCTCGAATCCGGACACACGCAGCCATTCCTGCTGGTCGGGCCGGAGGGCTGTGGCAAGGGGTACAACACACACACACACACACACACACCCTGAGATGGGAGGCGGGGTTCATATCGGAATTACGGTAACGATCGTTCAATTCTTCAGAGCTTTTCTTGCATCTCCGTGTGTGTGTGTGTAGGATGCTGTTGCGTCATGCGTTCTCCGCGCTGCGCTCCACTCAGGTGGCGGTGGTTCACTGCAGCGCTCAGACGACGTCGCGTCACCTGCTGCAGAAGCTCGCGCTCACGTGTGTGTGCATCAGCGCCAACACACACCGCGTGTACCGGCCGCGCGACTGCGAGCGCCTCGTCCTCTACCTCAAACACATCAACCTCCCCAAGCCCGACAAGTGGGGGACCAGCAACCTGATTGCCTTCCTTCAGCAGGTTACTCACACACACACGCATTGGGACTATAGAGTGTGTGTGTGTGTGTGTGTGTATATATATGTGTCTGTGTGTGTTCCAGGTGTTGACGTATCAGGGGTTTTATGATGAGACTCTGGAGTGGGTCGGGTTGGAGAACATTCAGATTGTTTGCTCCATGTCAGTAGGAGGTGCCGTGGGACGCCACAAACTCACGTCGCGCTTTACCTCTATAGTGCGCATCTGCACCATTGAGTGAGTCTCACACACACACACACACACACACTTTTCTTTACTCGAACCTCGGCCTGACCTGTAAGCGTGAGAAACTTTGTCTGACATTTGTGTGTGCGTGTGTGTGTGCGTGTGTGTGCGTGCAGTTATCCCGATAGGGAGCAGCTGCAGACGATCTACAGCGCGTACCTGTCACCTGTGCTGCAGAGAGCTCTGGGTAATCACCCCACCTGGAGCTCTGCTGGGAGGAGCCATCAGCTCGCCGGCTCATTGGTCCAAATCTACGAGCAGGTCAGCTCTAATTGGCTGGCAGACGATGACTGGTTGTCTGGAAAATAATAATAATAATAATAATAATAATCGAAAGTGCTTATGGGATGGGATATACTGCTACAGGAGATCAGCAAGATACTCCAGGGCTCAACCATTCAAAGCTTATGCTTTGCCTATGTTAGCTAAGCTACTTAAGCTGAATGAAAGTCTGGTGTGTGTGTGTGTGTGTGTGTGTGTGTGTGTTTCAGGTGAAGGCTAAGTTCACCGTAGATGACCACAGTCATTACCTGTTCACTCCGTGTGTGTTGACTCAGTGGGTGCTGAACCTGCTCAGATACGACCTGACCGCAGGTGAGCGCTAATCGCTAACAGTAATGCTAACAGCTAACCCGCCGTATGACCTCTAGCGCTGTCACAGGTAACAGTAGCTAACGTGACACGCTATTTCATTACACACTCATCTGAACGTTACGTCTGTAAACCGACTCGCTGTCATTTCTCAGAGTTAAGCCTGGCGTATGCTCAAGTGCAGTGCATTGTGGGTAATACACGCTGTTGAAACACACATGAAAGATTTTGTGTTCTAGTGTTTGGACGGAGCCTTGAAATGACTAATGTCCTAATGAGAACACTAAGTATATGTAAATTTGTAACAGAGCCGAGGTTCTAGTAAGAGCGCTAACTGAGCATGAGCTTTTGTATTTGGGACGGAGCCTTAAAACGGCCCATGTTCTTGTAAGAGCACTAACTAGGCATGAGCTTTTGTATTTGGGACGGAGCCTTAAAATGGTTGACCTTCTTATAAGAACTTTAACTGAACATGAATTCTGTCGTTTGAGACGTGGCCTTAAAACGGCTGACGTTTTAGTAAGAGCACTAGCTTGACCTGAACCTTCGTATTCGGGACGGAGCCGTAAAATGACAGACGTCACTAACTAGACCAGACCCTCGAGCATTTGGGACGGAGCCTAATATCGTCTCTGTCATGAGTTTATGCGGTTCGTCTCATATAATCACACATCTGATCTCTGTGTTTACCCGAGTCTCTACGTGTGTGTGTGTGTGTGTGTGTGTATAGCTAGCTAGCATACCACACATTGCAGTGGCAGTGTTAATCAGGTAATAAAAAAAAAAGCAGCTTTCATTTACAGCTGACTAGAATCGTTATAGAAAGGCGCATTAGGAGAACAGATGAAAAAAATGGAGGTAAGTATTTTTCTGTATTGTCTCACTGGGACAGACTCTTAGGTGAAGTGTAATGATGTGGCAGCAGGGCTTGTAGTCTGCTCTGACCTCGTCTGGCTTTGACAAACATTCAGTCTGACTGTATTGTGTGATAAAGGTTTTACACGAGCCTGCACTGCACTGCACATTTTAGAAAAGCGCTTCTTTTACATTGGGTTTGTTTTGTACGTCGTACTTTTCCGATTGTTTACGTAAAACAGGGAGTCATCGATGAACCCACACAACCCAAAGCTCTCATCGTTCCTGTCTTCCTGCTCACGCCCTTCACTTCTTTCGCTCTCACTCACTCGCGCTCACCCCCCCACTAGTGCTTTTTATTTTTTTATAATTTTTTTTCTTTCTTCTTGTCCCTCCCACTCCCTCCCTCTTTCTCTCCCTCCCTCCCTCCCTCTCTCTCTCTTTCTCCCTCCCTCTCTCTCTCTCTCACATGCTCTGCCTCTTTGTGTCTTGCTCTCTGCATGCACATATAAGTTCAATCCCTTCTCAGGAGCAGAGCTTCAACTGGCAGACAGAATACACACGCAGGACTCGCTAGGGGGTCCCCAAAAAAAGGCATCCCGTCTAGTTGACCTCGTTGGTTTTTGTTTCATCCTTAAAGTGTGTGTGAACACGCTGCTGCTGCATTGAGGAGCTCAGTGTTGACTGGAAATTGCTTGTTTTTTAAATCAGCTCGTTGATCGAAATCAAAGAAAAAGGTCGTCAAGCACATTTGCAGGAGTCGCAACCGTGCTGTGTTGCAGACACGTGGGGAAAGAGCGCACCTCTCTATGGACAGTTGAATGAGTAAGAGAGAGTCTACGCTGAAATTGTGCGTGTTGGTGTGCGTTCTAGAGCGTGATAACGGAGCTTCTCGCCTGACACGCTAGCCGAAGGCACAATGAGACGAGTGAAGACGGCAGCGGCGTTAGAAACGGCTTTATGCGCACGTTAGTCTAGCTGAAAAAGTGAGACTCAGGATTATTGCTCACTTCCAGCGCATCCTTCTAGCTGTGTCATTTCTCCTCAGCCAGGACTGAGGCAGCAGCAGCAGGCACAGAGAGCATCGTCTAACAAGATATACAACGAAGATACAACTCGTCCCATAGTGCTTTTACTCTGGCTGGACCTTTTCTTTTTTTTTTTTTAAGGAGCGTGTGAGGAATTTTGCCTTGTCGTGATCACCCTGCGTGGCCCGTGTCAGGATGCAGGTGTCATTTGTGTGCACGGACCACCGCTCGATGAGCCGCAGCACCGACGAACGGCTGAACCGGCAGAACGCCAGCAGCCCGAGCGCCGGCACGCGCAGCAAGTTCAGAGCCGTGGCCATGGTGGCACGCAGCCTCGGGCAGCTGTCCGTCCAGAGCGTGCCATCCTCCAGCGAGCAGAGCATAAGGACGGGCATGAAGTATAGGTAGGAGGAGGCTTGCATAGCAAATAGAACATTTAACCAGGTCCCAGGTGTTATTAAACATCTCTTGGAGATGTTATTTTTCTTCCTTTTTTTTTTTTTTTTAAACAAATGAAACAAACCACTGAGACTGAATGTGTATTAGACTGAATGGTAATAATGGTACGTGGTGCAGTGCCTAATGGTTGGAAAATCTTGTGTGCGCTGGCTTTTAAAGAAAGTGACAATATCTAGGAGCTAAGTGCTTATTTTACTGAAGACCTCCTGCATCAGTTTGCCTTTTAAAAGAAAAAAAAAGAAAAAAGAAACAAGAGAGCACAATCTGTACCCGTTTGGTAGGTGTATACTTTTGGCAAACCAAGTTGTAAAGCTTTCACAATGTATGTAAAGAGTTAGAGAAAACTGAGAATATAGAGTTCATAGATCTGTTCAAATTTGGCTTTTTGGCCATAAAAAAATAAAATAAAAATTTATTCACAATTGATTATTCGCTCCTTTATTAGTTAAAATGAAAAACATCTGTAACTCCTGTTTTTGAAGACGGAGAATTTCATCAACTCGATAAGAACAATTTGATTTCTCCTCTCAATAAGCACATTAAAGCAATACAATATGCAATTGCTCTGTTTTTTATTTTTAAAGATTTTAGTTTGTTAATGCGATTAGCAGCCTTGAGATTGAGGGAAACTGTTATTTAATCGCTGTAACCCACTTGTCCCCTGGCAATCCATATCAATAATCCTTCGGTTTCACCCTAACGCCCTCCATTTTTAAAAACCCACAGAGCTTTTCCCTGCATCGTTCTGTCAAGGGTCCTGTTTGCCAAAAAAGCGAAATATGATTTGAATAATGTTTTTCCACTGTACAGTGTTATTTTCCTGATTACTGTTGTTGCTGCAGGACAAATCTCGGGAGACGTGCGTGCCGCTTCCTGCTCTTGATCAGGGTTTTCGTTGACGGCTTCTAATAAATGTGCGTTCACCTTCGAAGCCCATTCACATACTGTTCATTTCCCCAGAGTCCTTAAAAGGGACCGAATCGGTAACCTTTCAATAAAGACAAAGTAAAAAGGATTTTATAAAAGGCCCTTCTGTGGGTCGTGCAGAGCTGTGAAGGCCCTCGGGGAACCTGTTCAAAGCTCCTTCCGGCATCAGGAAAAGCCCCACATATTGGATGCAGGGTCGACATGTGATCTTTTGCCACAAGGCTGGGTTACTGGGAACACAAAGTTTTGTGCTGATCGACTATAATGACGCTCGGTGAGAAAAGAGTCAAGCCACGCAATAAGTGTGTGAGGAAGAATAACAGAAAACGAATCCAGTAAATCAAGCATGCACACAGTGAGCTGCAGAGCTCTGTTATTCTTCCTCACACACTTATCACTCTTCTGCTGCTACATATAGTGAAAAGGAGCTGAATGTGATTCGACCTAACTGCATGTTGGAGGCTTAACATACAATTTGTATTTTTATTTTTAATTCCTGCATGAAGAGGATTTGAAAATGGCAATTAAAAAAAAATAAAAATGCATATATATATATATATATATATAATTTTTTTTTTTACGTGGATCCCTGTTAAAATAAATAAAATCTAGCTAAATATCAGCTATAATATAAAACATTGCTGTAGGAAAATGAATAATAAAGCACAGACCCTTTTCACTTTCCATAGTTTTTGTGATGTATGAACTCTTAGCGTAGCGCTACTGCTATTGTTTACTCTGTTTGTGGTAGTGTTGAAACAAAAACAAAAAAAACAGGTTCTTTTTAATAATCAAATGCATTTTAATACTAAATCTGTTACGCAATCGAAGTTCATACGCAATCTTCAAAGGAATTTGACAGCCCTAGTGTTAACGTGTGTGAGCATCATAGCACACGTGATGCCAATTTTGCCCAGATGCCTAATAACCCTGGGTTACGCTGTCTTGTCAGCGTGACTCTCTATGATGTGCCCCCATAATGTTAACACTCTTGAGTGCAGCGATGAAACAGCACATGCGCTAACTTTTAAGACGGACATCCTTTTTTTTTTCTTTTTTTTTTACATTAAAACAAACCACTGAGGAAGAAGAAAGAAAGAAAAAAGGCTTTCAAATTGGCTCGTAATGTTTTGTGGTGGAGCGGCTGGTGTTAGTTGGAAGACTGACTTTTTTTTTTTTTGTGCTGGCTTGCAAAGAAAGTGACTACCTAGGACGCTGAGTTCATGCATTTGGAAAGTTGGGTTGCTTAGCAACAAGCTGGACCTGTCCTATTGCCTTGCTAAAGACACTTCTACTTTAAGACTGGCATCAAGTTTCCGCAGAGTTGGAAGAGCTACCAGAACTGTGCGCTTATGTAACCGTGTAACACTGCAGACGCTTCAGATTTATAGAGGAGTAACACAACACAACATAACCATCTATACAAAAGGCATATATAGAAGCTGGACTAAGCATTATGTTGACTTTTTTTGTGTACTTACAGAATATACAGAATATTTTTTATAGCAAATCAGATGCAAAATATAAGATTGAGTTAAGATTCAGATTCAGAAGCTTTCCTGTGATTCATTAAACAGATTAAACAGTGGAAAGTCTACTAATGGGGGGAAATATATAAAAAGCTGTACCTTGCTGTTCTGTTGCTGTTTGACCAGCAATATATATATATATATATATATATATATATTTTTTTTTTCCTTCTAACTGTTGAAAAGTCACTGAAAATTCTATTATTAGCCAAATTAAATGCATGTATGTATGGAAAAAATGGACTAATCATTATTCGAGTCAGAAAGACTGCTGTGTGGTGTGTCCATGGAAAGTCTTTGAGTGAAATACAGGCTGTTTTTGTGGTTGGTCTGTAAAACTGCATTGTAGCTTGTACAGTCCTGTTTTCTCTGATCACCGATTTCGATTACTGTGTTACATCTGTATTTGCATTTCTAACAGTCAGGTCGGTTGTGTTGGCCACAAATAGTCGTAAAGGTTTAAGAGGCTCTGCCGTCGAGACTTAGAAAAAGATGATGTGTGCAGCCAGAGACCCTTCAGATGTTCCTGTCTTTGTTCCTCTGCAGAAATTGAGCCGTTTCTGTGTAACCTATAGGCTTTAAATAAGAATCAGGGGTTTATTGGCCTAGTAACATTTCCTTGCATTGAATTTGACTTGGAAGTCCACATTGACACAAACTTTATAACAAGCCAAAATTAGGAAAGGTAAAATAGAATGCTATTTGTCACATATACAAGTACAGTGAAATTCATTCTTCACATATCCCAGCATGTTGGTAAGCTGGGGTCAGAGGTCAGGGTCAGCCATGATA
>JAOUQW010000047.1:5615754-5633247 GCA_028565825.1 Olivaichthys viedmensis | reverse complement strand
CTCTCTCCCTGTCTCCCTCTCTCTGTGTCTCCTCTCTCCCTGTCTCCTCTCTCCCTCTCTCTCTGTCTCCCTCTCTCTGTGTCTCCTCTCTCCCTATCTTCCTCTCCTCTCTCTGTCTCCCTCTCTCCCTCTCTCCGTCTCCCTCCCTGTCTCCCTCTCTCCGTGTCTCCTCTCTCCCTGTCTCCTCTCTCTCTGTCTACCTCTCTCCCTGTCTCCTCTCTCCCTGTCTCCCTCTCTCTGTGTCTCCTCTCTCCCTGTCTCCTCTCTCCCTCTCTCTCTGTCTCCCTCTCTCCGTGTCTCCTCTCTCCCTATCTTCCTCTCCTCTCTCTCTGTCTCCCTCTCTCCCTGTCTCCTCTCTGGCAGTCTCTCTGTCTCCAACCATCTCTCTATCTTCATCTCCCCAATCCCCTCTCAGTCTCCCTCTTTCTCCTTCTCTCACTCCTTCCCTCCTCCTGTCTCTTTTATTCTCTATCTCTCTGTCTCAGTCTCTCTCTGCCTCTCTCTATCCCCTCTTCCTCACCCTCCCTATCCCTTTAGGCTCCACGGTAACACTAAGGCTAACATACATTAATCACCATAGAATGCAGTCTGACTCGAACAGCGCTAGTGCTAGCATGTCTTAATCTCAATAGAGTAATAACAGAGTAGAGCTAATGCTCACACAGAGTGAGAATGCTAATGACTCTGTGTGGCTAATCCGCTCATGAGTGCTAATCTGCCAGATGCTACAGTTCCACACACAGCATCATCGTGTGTCTGTGTGTGTGTGTGTGTGTGTGTGTGTGTAACTGTTGTAAACACGCCCAATCAGATTAGCTGTATTGGTGGTCATGTTAGCGTTACTCTAAAAAAGCAAAAAGACAAGACGTGCTATTTTGCTCATTTTAAAATCACACAAACCTTTAGTAAATCAGCGTGCACGTGTTTTTACACACACAAACCTTTAGTAAATCAGGGCCTCAACTGTCTGCTCGAGGGAACGATTTTGAGACGTGAGGTGTGTTGGCTGACAGGGGTAAGAGATCATGTTTTTAGCTCTTTTCTTGATGTACTTGTTGTACAGGGAGGAAGTGCACTGACGGAAGATCACATCCGATTAGTTTTAAGGCCCGGCTCACAATCTTTTTGAAGTTTCCTCTCAGTGAGAGAGTGTGTGTGTTGCCGTACAAGACAGTGACGGTGTCAGAATGCTTTAGATGATGGCTGAATAGAACTGAATCAGCATCTGCTTCTTTACTCTTCACTTCCTTGGTCGTCTGACAACATCAAGTCTCCGTTCAACCTTTTTGATGTCCTGTTTTAATAGCTGTTTGGTATGAGCACATTGTAAATAAAAGTCCTGGGATGAGCACAAGATAGTTTTCATGATTATAGCTGCAGTCCGTAGGAGACGCAAGTCTGCAGAATCGAGCTGAAATTATCCATTGTCCTAGGCATAAACTGTTTTTGGGAAGTGCGAGTCTTTAGGGTATCCATATGAGAATATCCACAACTACAAGAGGTGAGTCACAGGTTCAGAGAGCTCCAGATGAAGAAGCAGGAGGAACAGGGCAGGAGCAGAGCATCAGGCAGGTCCAGAGGAGAAGTGTGTCAGGCATCACATTGGGCAGCAGGAGTGCACGTGCAGCTCGACAGACAGAGAGAACAGATCATTAGGTATGATCTTATCGGTCTTATAGGTATGGCATGGTAACAAATCCGTGATGCCAGAGTACCAAGAGTACAGAACAGGACATAATGGGTGGAGCTAGAAACAATGCAGACCACCGATTGGTCAAATGCAATCATCAAAGAATAGTCACAAATCGTCACTCAAGTCAGACAACCGTTATTTATATTGATTGGCATAGTGATCTTCAGTATATACGGTCACTACATAGGGTATATAGGATATAGGGTATAGGGTAGTCACTACATAGGGTATAACACGATGCCATTGTAGAACCTACGTAGTGCGCCATGCGCCCGATGGAACACCATCTGAGAGTCTGCGATTCAGCCACAGAAAATACTGACTCCTTGTTTTTTGTTTTTATTGCAAAATATTGGCACACCCGGCTCGGTTTGGGTGCGCTCGCCGCCATAACAACTAAACTCACTGTTTCTTGTGCGCTTTAGTACACCCTGTGAGACAGACACACGACAGCACACACACATTTGAACGTCCTGCCTCCTATAGCTTATAGGAGAACCTCCAGAGAACTACAGTCACGGGTAGCGTTGTAAACATGTGTGCGATGGGGAAACGGACACAGGTACTCGACCAGGGAACCGTTCTGACGGAAAAAGCGACATTTAGTGAGCTTCTGATGCGCTCCGAGGAATTTATAAGAGGCAGTGAATGTTGTTGGTTGGCTACCGATTCTCATGGGCTGGTTGTGACCTTATTTTTAAGACCTATAATGTACAAAAAGGCAACCCGATGTGTGTATTCCAAATATGGAAGATATGAAAATATCTGTAATAGCTGTATCTCATAACTTTAACCCGAAGCAGATGGGGGAGAAAAGGGGGGTTGCAATTTTACTAGGACATTTATTTTACCCTGGGGGTGGGGGGTGGGGGGGTTGAGATTGCATCCCCTTGCATCCCCCTCAAATCGAGCCATGGCTGGTCCTGTATTAATATGAACATGCACACTGGGAAATGTAATGCACATAGGAGGTAGGAGTTGAGGACCGTAATGTGTTTATAAAGATAAATGGGGCTCTAACAACACAAGCGCTGAACTCAAAGAACATTATTAGACACACGCACGCACGCACGCACGCACACACGCACGCACCCACAGGTCATGTCTCGCTCTAAGGCAAAACAGTAGGATAACATCTCCCACTTAATCGTTTGTCTGAATAATTTAAGCCAGTATATGTGTTTGTGTGTTTGTGTGTAGGAATAAGGGAACTGTCTCCCCCGCCGCTGAACCTGAGACGGCTGTACAGCGAGACAATAGAGACGGAGCCGGTGCTGATCATCATTTCTCCCGGAGCCGACCCGTCTCAGGAGCTGCAGGAGCTCGCCAGCCACACCGTGGGACTCGAGCACTACCACGAGGTAAATAAAAAATGTGGCTTCAAGACTATACTCATTTGCAGCCGTTTGAATGGTCCACGTGTAGGTTCCTCCAGGAGGGGTTGAATAATAGCGGTGGTGCAGCGGCAGCTTCAATGAGGTCTAGCTTTTCTGAACGCAATAGACCGCGTCTAAAGAAATTCGCCGTCCATGTCATCTAGTGCTTGCTATTATGGCTACATTCTTTTCCACAGGGTACATCATACAGAGTGCCAAACTGTGGAGTGGAACGTGACTCTCTCTCTCTCTCTCTCTCTGTGTGTGTGTGTGTGTGTGTGTGTGTGTGTGTGTGTGTGCAGGTGGCCATGGGGCAGGGCCAGGCCGATGTGGCTCTGCAGGTTCTCAGAGAGTGCGTGTGTAACGGAGAGTGGCTCTGCCTGAAGAATCTGCACCTCGTCACCCAGTGGCTCCCCCTGCTTGAGAAGGTCACATAAAACCCTATATTAACCCGTCTCACTCCCTCTCTCGCTGTCTCTCTCGCTGTCTCTCTCTTCCTAACTTTCTGTATTTCTGTCTCAGTCTGTGTGTGTGTGTGTGTGTGTAAGTTGCTGATCGAGCAAGTTTATGTCCTTGCTGCTCTCCTGTGCTTCATAATTAATTTAGCTAATGAGTTTTATTGGCAGCGGACGAGGGCGGGGAGGGAGGGGCTACTTTTAGATACACTCATACAAACGCTCTCGCTCCGTCTCGCTCTAGCACACACGAGAGGGGGATAAAACTAAACAGGGGTTCTCCAGGAGTACACACGGGTTTATACCACTGTTACACACAGTTACACCCTAAGCCATGTTTTTCATAGCTTACCTTCATTTCTGAAATGTGTGCGTGTGTGTGTGTGTGTGCGTGTGTGTGTGTGTGTGTGGGCATGTTTTTAGGAATATCTGACAGTTTTGACCTTGTGGTGACGATTTCCTTTTGGTCACTGAGGTTAAGGTTTAGGCTTAGCATTAATTAGCTACAGTTATCATTATGTCAATGGAAGGTCCTCACAAGAATAGTAAGACAAACGTGTGTGTGTGTGTGTAGGAGCTGAACAATATGCACCCTAAAGCAGGATTCAGACTGTGGCTGACGGCTGAGGTTCATCCCAACTTCACCCCCATCCTACTGCAGTCCAGCCTCAAGATCACCTATGAGGTGTGTGTGTGTGTGTGTGTGTGTGTGTGTTAATTATAAATATTTGAAACAGACAGACAGATAGTTAAATAGACAGATAGATGAACAGATATATAGATAGATAGACAGACAGATAGATAGACAGGCAGATAGATAGACAGACAGACAGACAGACAGACAGATAGATAGATAGATAGATGGACAGATAGATAGATAGACAGATATATAGATAGACAGACAGACAGACAGATAGATAGACAGACAGACAGACAGACAGACAGATAGATAGATAGATAGACAGCTAGACAGCTAGATAGATAGATAGACAGACAGAGACAGACAGATAGATAGACAGACAGATATATAGCTATATAGATAGACAGACAGATAGATAGACAGACAGACAGATATATAGACAGATAGATAGATAGATAGATAGATAGACAGATAGATAGACAGATAGAGGTTAAAGGCAAAAAAAATTCCTTAAAACAGCAAAAATTATTTTGTTTTCTTGGTTTTATATTGAAATATTTGTTTATACATTTTTTAAATTTATTTAATTGTTTTGTTTCAAGAATGTAAAAAAAAAAAAATACATCACACTTTTAGCTTCACTATTTGGATAGCATTCCCAACAATCACACTGTAAGAATCATACACCACCAAAAATGGCAATTATTTTTTAATTACTTTAAATTATTTTGCCGTTGTTATTATTACTACTTGATTTTTGTTCGTCTGTAAGAAGTTATTTTAAGGACTTTTTATATTTCTTTTATTTAAATGACTATTTTAAGCTCGTCTTCCACTTAATGTTCATTCTTTATATATTTTTGGAGTCAAAGTCTTTTTTGTTTTGTTGAAATATTAAATACTGTAGTTATACTGTATGACAGTGGACCATTACTTTAAATTGCATTTTGTTTCAATTTTATAGTAAAAGTCTGATCATTATATTATTATATATATAGTTGTAAAGAAAAAATGTCATTAATGTGTTACAGTATTAATATCCAATATATATGTATATATATATATATAAACTAGATGTTTTATGCACTTACAATTTGAATAAATTATAGTACATATAAACATAAATATAAAATGTAAATATAAAAATATAAATGTGTGTGTGTGTGTGTGTGTCAGGCTCCCCCCGGTCTGAAGAAGAACCTCTTGAGGACATACGAGTCGTGGAGCTCGGAGCAGATCAGTAAAGGAGGAATCACCGCACGCGCTCAGTCGCTTTTCTGCCTTGCCTGGTTCCACGCTGTGTGTCAGGAGAGACGCAACTACATCCCCCAGGTGCACACACACACACACACACACACACACACACAACTACATACTACAGCGTATAAGGGCCTCTTAATTAAGCCAGTGTCTGTGCAGATTATGATACACATTGTGCGTGTGTGTGTGTTTTAGGGTTGGACTAAGTTCTACGAGTTCTCCCTGTCTGATCTGAGAGCAGGATTCGACATCATTGACCGGCTGTTTGAAGGTGTGTGTGTGTGTGTGGCACATTCTCTAATAATGTACCTGTGCCTTATGTGCCGCCATCAGCTCTGTGCACTGTGTGTAATAGGGTTTTTCTCTATTATTGTGTGTGTGTGTGTGTGTGTGTGTGTGTGCGCAGGCGGTAAGGCCTTTCAGTGGGACTGTGTGCACGGTCTGCTGGAGAGTGCGATCTACGGCGGCCGCGTGGATAACGTCTGTGACCTCCGAGTGCTGCGCTCGTACCTGCACCAGTTCTTCAGCACCAAGACCCTCACACACTCGCGCACGAGGACTGCGTCCGCCTTTCCGCCTCAGATCAACCTGCCCAACTCCTGCAGCATAGCGGTGAGCACACACACACACACACACACACAGGGGCATGTTTTGGGGTTGTGGCTGCACAGTTGTGTTGAATTTTAGATTTTATCGTACCCTAGATTTAAGACTGTAGCTATTGTCTATGTCTTTTCAGTCTTGTCTCCTTTTTTTATTTTCGCACGTGGGAGAACCAATTTTAGAACCTGATTTCATTTTCAGCAAACCTCTCAATCAGTATTTTAAGGTCTAAATGGAAGCATTAGCTGACGTTAATATCATACAGCCAACAGTGCTACATATACTTTATACAGAAATGTGAATTATTTAAAGTATCACTGACGCTAGAATATTACAATACGCTAGAATGGGCTACTTACAAAATGTCCAGGTCTACACATGAAATGCGTGTGTGTGTGTGTGTGTGTGTGTGTGTAGGATTACCGGCGTGTGGTGGACAGTCTCCCGGAGGATGATAAGCCGAGTTTTTTCGGACTTCCTGCCAACATCGAGCGTTCTGCTCAACGCATCACCAGCACACAGGTACACAGTGTGTGTGTGTGTGTGTGTGATGTAATCATGACCCGCTGTGACCCAGTTTACAAACTTGTCTGGAAGTTGTTTCCAGCAAACTATTTGTTTTATTTTTATTTTTATTATCGTGCAGTTTGGGCCCATTTTTTTGGGGAGAACTTGTAACAGACAAAACAAAAGGAGGAAATCGGAGTCAAGCTTTAACCTTCAGAATGTTTGTTTTATTTTCAGTCTAATAAACCTTGGGTGTTCAATGACACGTGGTTAAAAATGTTTTGACCGAAGTATCGTTTTGGTATCGACAATCGTGATACTACACTGGTATCGGTATCGACGTCACAATTCTGCTATCGTGACAACCCTAATGTGAATCAGTGTTGCGCTCTCACCTGTCACCTGCTGTACTGCTTACTTCTCACTGCTCTGTGTTTTGTGTGTGTGTGTGTGTGTGTGTGTGTGTGTGTGTAGGTGATCTCTCAACTGAGGATTCTGAGCAGGTCGGTGTCTGCAGGGTCAAAGTTCGACCGAGAGCTGTGGGCGAGCGGCCTCTCACCTGTACTCAACCTGTGGAAGAGACTGAACCAGGTGCGCGCACACACACACACGCACACACACACACACACGCACACACTCACAAAATCGCCCTGACCAAAATAGTCAACAAAGGCGAGCTCAAGTTAAATATTTATAACATATATGATGTAATCTCTCTCTCTCTCTCTTCCTCAGGGTTCGTCTGTGATCCAGCAGAAGTTAGCTCCGCCCACCGAGGGCGTCGGCTATCCTGTGCTCTCATTTGTCCTGTTGGAGCAGTTTAATGCTGTCCGATTGGTTCAGATCATCCACCAATCACTGGCCGCACTCAGCAAGGTGATCCGTGGAACCTGCCTGCTGACGGCCGACACCCACAAACTCGCCACCGCGCTGCTCAACCAGGAGGTGTGTGTGTGTATGTGTGTGTGTGTGTGTGTGTGTGTGTGTACTCGTTATACACAGGTCGTTGAGACTGCTGCCACCCTAATATCTCTCTCTCTCTCTCCTCCTGTCTCTCTCCCGCTGTCTCTCTCTCTCAGTGTCCTCTGAGTTGGCAGAGTAAGTGGGAGGGGCCTGATGACCCCATGCAGTATCTCAGAGCTGTCGTGAGCCGAGCCCTGGCTGTGCAGGTAAAACCCTTTAACCCTGACCTCATAACACACACACAGCCTACGTCTCATTAGCGCTAGCGCCCCTATGGGATGATTAAAGCCACGATAGCGCCAAGCTACCACTACTGTACGCCCTACACGGGTACGATGGTTATAGGTAAACATGCAGACGTGAGCAACACTTCCTCAGACAGAAAGAGGATGAGACAAAGACAGTAGATGCTCTTATCCTCTTTATGCACTGTTCAAATAATACTCCCACCGCTGAGGTGTGTGTGTGTGTGTGTGTGTGTGTGTGTGTGTGTGTGTGTGTAAAAGAGTGAGACAGAAACGCACTGACCCTGAGCAGTAGGAATTGGGCAACGTGGCAAGAATATTAAACAATCCTTCATGAATAATTCATTAGTACACACACACACACACACACAGATATAAAGACACACATCTCAGCAATAACATGCGCTCTCAGTCACATGACTCTTACTAGTTTGTGTTGTTAGGGTTAGGGTCAAATGAGGAGATTACACCTGTTATCAGCATGCTTACACTCTAGGTATAAACACACACAAGGAGCCGTATGAGCGTGTCATTTTTTACTTTCTCCCTCAGAAGTGTGAGTGTGTGTCAGCGCGCTATTAGGCAGCTGCTGCTTCTCTCTGCAGGTTCAGTCCTGATTCATCCTGTGTGTATGTGTGTGTGTGTGTGTGTGTGTGTGTGTGTGTGTGTGTAGATCATTACACATGGCTAACACACACATTTTATCCTCATTTGCCTGATCAGATGCCGACAAGCTTCTACTGCCAAACTCCTACAGCTACCAGGAGAGCTGCCAAACACTGTGTGTGTGTGTGTGTGTGTGTTTGATTTAGGAATTAATTAATTAATTTAATGACTTAACAATCAACCAAAAACACACAGCAGCTATGGGGACTAAAGAGCTTGTGGGGACTAAAGACTTTATGGGGACTAAAGACGTTGTGGGGACTAAAGACTATGGGGACGAAAGAGCTTGTGGGGACTAAGAGTTTGTGGGGACTAAATACTTTATGGCGACTAAAGGGCTTCTGGGGACTAAAGACTTTATGGGGACTGAAGACTTTATGGGGACTAAAGACGTTGTGGGGACTAAAGACGTTGTGGGGACTAAAGAGCTTGTGGGAACTAAAGACTTGGGAACTAAAGACTGTGGGGTCTAAAACGTTTGTAAAGACTAAATATGTTGTGGGGACTTTATGGGGACTAAAGACTTTGTGGGGACTAAAGACAGCGCAAACTAAAGACATCATGGGAAGTAAAGACATTGTGGGGACCAAAAAGACGTTGTTGGGATTAAAGACTTTGTGGGGGCTGAAGGCTTTGTGGGGATTAAATACATTGTGAAGATTGAAGGTTACTGTTGCTGTCTGGGTCAGTCTTTTGAAAAACGGAGGCCGGAGTGATCGAGTTGAGCAGCTACCACACAAGTGCGAATTATCAGTTTTGCGAATTATGAAAGATATAAAGTAGAAGTCAACAATAAAGCTTTCAGTACGTGTTAGAAAGATACATGAGGGGGGTTCTCAAGATGGCGGTGTAGAGAACATGCGTCTCACGTTTATATTTTTAGATATTTCCACGTAAATTAATGCTTTTAAGAGTTTTTCCGTGTTGGGCATGGTAATATGAACATCGATTAGTATTTTCTGAGGCACTCTAACATTATTCCACTAAAGGGCCAAAACCCAGGCCTCGGACAATTTTATTAGATTCCACACCTATATGGATAAGCGGAGAGTGCTGGAAGCTTCGAGACAATTTTCCCTCTGCAGTTCTACGGAGACGTTAATAATTTGACGAGGTTAAGAAATATTTGAAGGAAACCAGTACCCAGTACTTGCTGCTCTACCCGGCTACATTAAAGATTACTCATAATGGGGCCATCAAGCTTCTTTGACAACCCTGCCAAGGCCACTGAGTTTTTGGATACCCTGGGATGAAGACACTGTAGGCCTGTGTTGTTCTAACAAGTCGCACTTGTAGGACTCCTGTTGTAAGTAGCTTATTCCAAAGTGTCATTATCCTAGTCTCATTTATTTGGCCCACACTTGTTAAAATTTTGGTTTATTACATCATTAAATGTGGTACAGCTCAAGCTAGGAGCAGCAAGGAAGCATGGTGAAATCGTCCTCTGATTTCAAAGACCAGAAAGGCCTCATGTTATTTAATTTTCCGCTCATTGGGTTGGCAATGAGGCACGAGAAACAAGGTTTACATTTTTTGTAAACGCCTTGTCAGTTAGTGGAGAACAAGAAATCTGTTCAAAAGAAACTGATTTGATTTAAATTCAATTCAATAACATTTTATTTGTATAGCGCTTTTAACAGCAGACATTGTCACAAAGCAGTTTTACAGAAATCTGGTTGTAGCTCTAGATCAATAATGAACAAGCCAGAAGCGACAGTGGCAAGGAAAAACTCCCTGAGATGACATGAGGAAGAAACCTTGAGAGGTACCAGACTCAAGAGGGAACCCATCCTCTTCTGGGTGACACCCGATAGTGAGATTATGAATCATTACATTAGACAGTCATATAGAGAAAAGACAAGCAGCACTAATGTGTTGAAAGGATGTTTGGTATGAGCTCATTGTAAATAAAAGTCCTGAGATGAGCACAGGATAGTCTTTAGGATTACAGCTGCAGTCCGTAGGAGATGCAAGTCTGCAGTATCCAGGTGAAATTATCCATTTAAGCAGGAAGGTGAGTTCTAGGCATAAATTGTTTTTGGGAAGTGCGAGTCTTCAGGGTATCCATGTGAGAATATCCACATTTATAGGAGGTGAGTCACAGGTTCAGAGAGCTCCAGATGAAGAAGCAGGAGGAACAACAGGGGACGTGTGTCAGGATCTGGCACAAACTAAAGACGGTTTGTTGACGGTGGAGTGGCGGGACATTGGGCAGCAGGAGTGCCCGTGCAGCTCAACAGACAGAGAGAACAGATCATTAGGTATGATCTTATCATACAGTGGCTTAAAAGGGTGCTCAATGTGATCAGAGTGCAAGCAGGGACTCCGGCAGGTCTATCTATGACAGCATAACTAAAAGGGAGAGCCAGAAGGTAACACAGGCACGAGGGCACCCTGAGACATCAGCGTCCCGCCACTCCACCGTCAACAAACCAGAGTGAATGCATAATAATAAACAAGACAATAAATGAATGTGAGAACATGGAAGATACAAAGCACCAAATGAATGTCCCAAAAAATTCCAATTTTATGCAGGGATCGTCAGCCAAGCCGATGTTTATCTACTTACTAGAGATGAGTAATTGATATATATAATTGAACATTATAACATAGCAGCAGGTGAAGCTCGAATGCTCTAATAGGTCCAGACAGCAGACATGACTGAGCAGGATCATTTTCAAGGCCAACTTCGGTTCTATATCAGGTCCTTATAAGGGAAAATACATTTAAGAATAGTGTACTAAAATTAGGAGCCTCACACCCTTGCTTCGAGGAAGGTTGACTTGTGTCCTCGTAATGTGATGGTTACAAGAATGTGTATGTATGTGTGTTTAACAGAACTGGGTAGAGAGAGTGGAGAGGAACACACTGCTGAGTGACACCTTGGACCTGTCTGACCTCTTCCATCCACACACCTTCCTTAACGCCCTGAGACAGGAGACTGCCAGGTGTGTGTGTGTGTGTGTGTGTAGTCATATACGGGTATGGAATGTGTGTGTATGTTTATAGGAAGTCTGTTTTATGTGTATGGGGAGGGAAATGGCTTTACAAAAAATGTTGGCGGGTGTGTGTAGGTCTGTGAGCTGCTCTATGGACAGTCTGAGGTTTGTGGCGTCGTGGAAAAGTCTGATAGCAGGAGCCAAACTGCAAGTGAAGGTACACACATACACACACACACGTACGTTCATGTTGAATGTTGAGTTGCACCGTTATTCTGTTCACATCCGTTTTGGTGTTCAGAAGCCTTAATAATCTGAATCGACTAATGAATTGAATTGTTATCAAAATTATTACACACATTATGGTGTGTGTGTGTGTATGTGTGTGTGTGTGTGTGTGTGTGTAGGTCGGAGGGCTTCAGCTAGAAGGCTGTAGTTTTGACGGGAATCGTCTGAGTGACAATCAGCACAACTCGCCCAGTGTGTGTGCCGTTCCTACCTGCTATATGGCCTGGATTCTTCAGGTACACACACACACACACACACACACAAAGAGAGAGGACAAAGTGTAAGTCAGTAGCAGCTGTTGGTACAATAATGTGTGTGTGTGTGTGCGTGCGTTTTGCAGAGTGCTCCGGGTTGTTATTCTGCAGAGGAGTGCGTGTTGTTGCCGGTGTATACTAGCGCAGAGCGACTATGCGTGGTCACACACATTGAGGTTCCGTGCGGAGGAGACCAGGAGCAATGGATCCAGAGTGGAGCAGCACTGTTCCTCAAACAGCAGTAACACACACACACACACACACTGTGCTTGTCTGCTCTATTTGTCTATTTGTACATTAATGAATATAAATGTGTTTAAATATTTATGAACATTAATCCACTGTTCATATTGTTGTAGTAATTATTCATGAAATAAAAAGTTTGTCCAGACTGTGTGTGTCAGTGTGTGTGTCAGTGTGTGTGTCAGTGTGTGTGTGTGAGAGAGAGAGAGACAGAGACTGACCTGTGAGAAAATGTTATTCAGTTATCGGGATATGAATGTTCGATATCAGCACACACCTAGCGGCGGCTAATATTCAGAGGAAAGTGCACAGGCAGGTGTTTACATTTAAATGACACATTTACATTTATTCATGATGCTATTGTAAACGATTTTAATCTATTACAGAATCGGTTCTGTGGAGGTTCCGATTATTTTATGATGTCTTATTATTCCAGGAATTAAGAGAAAGAAAAAAAACGAAGGAAGGAGAGAGTGAAAGGGTGAGGAAAAAAGAAAGGAAGTAAGAAGAGCACTTGAATGAGAGAAGGGGAGCCCCACAGTGTGCACTTGCACGTGTGAGTTGAAGCGAAGCTGCTGTAAAGCTCATTGTGGCAGTTGGAATTCAAATTCATGAACATCCCATCAAAGTATTCACAAGGAAAAACTTCATAAATATATCAAATAAAATAATTTATATTATAAAATTATATTAGTATCTAGTTATATTAGTATAGTGTGTTATATTATTATCTCTCTCTCATATCAGCCTGTATAATAAAGCAGGCAACATTCACGGCCTCTTTGGTGGTAACTGACAGAGTAGGGAACAAGTCATTGACACCAAAGTCTTAAGTTAAGTCCTAAACTTTAAGGTCTAAACAATTGGCTCCATTAGCACAATGTTTTGTCCGTTGCAGTTCTTTTTTCTTGTTAACAACAGCGTAGTCCTTGTCGTTGTAGTTCATAATCCTAGTCCACACCTCTGGTAACTGAAGCACCTTACCTTTAGCCTACTTGGGCCTCATCTCGAACCTGCTCTGAGACACACACTTGGCCCTGTGAGCCACTGACAGCTGGCAGGGAACTTTTTAGTGGGGGTTATCCTTCAGTTACATCACACACCTCTGTATCTATGAAGAAAGATCCAGAAATGGGAAGGGACAATAGACAATAGACTTTTTTTAAAAGTTTGTTGAGGGCAAACCAGGCTGCCACAGACTCCGATATTATTACTATGACACCTAGGTTGAAGAACATCAACTACAAAACAAGCGATCAAACACTTCAAGCAAAAGAGAGTCTCTCAAACGTAGTCGGTGTGAGTGATATCACTTCCTGTTCATACTGTCCTCAGTAGGAGGCTATTACAAGGAAAAAGCAAGTGAGGAATAAACAAACTTATTCGTGACATTACAGTCAGATCATCCTGGCTCCGTCATAACAAACCAAACGCTAACATTTCTTAATGCTGTACTTATTACATAAGGAAGTTGACCAGGAAACCAGGAACTAGAAAACACGAAAACTAGGAACTATGACAGCAGAACAGAAAAACTAGGGAACTAGGAACAATGGCTATGAAACGAGGAATCGGACAGCAAACTAGGCAATGTGGACACTGAAAGACTAGTCACTGTTATTGTAGCTAGCACATAGCCATTAAGTATTTTAGGCATTAAGGCAGCACAAATATGACACAACCATCACGAATATCAAAAATTCCCTCAGATTCCCTGATCCTGTAGTAAGTGCTTTTCTTTACCTCTAATACGTCTCCTTCCGCTTAGTCTGTAAAACTCAGAAAGTGCCGCGTGCCTTTTTACGACTTCCCATCTGAACAATTGTAACACCTCACTCATCGGTCTTCGTGCTAAAACGATTGCCAGACTGCAGCAGCTGCTGGAGTTCTCACTTGCACCAAGATCCAAGATCAGGCTCAAAACCAAATAATCCAGCCAGAATCACACGCACACTCTGACCACCAAGTAACACACTGTGTTGCAAAACACAAAGCCCTCTTGTCAAACTACACACACCACAAAAAAAACGATGCTTTTCGAAAAAGCAAACTGTTTGATAAACAAAAACTGTTACTGTACTAAAAATAAAAAACCCTGAAAGTTCAAGCATCATCTTGTTGATCACGTGGATTTGTCAAAAATGCCTTTGCTGGCCAAACAGCAGGGGAAGTAGCACCCAGAATGCTGGATCCATCCCTGACATGACTCGTGATGATGTCTTCACACGCTCCATGCATCGCCTCAAGAAGACTCAATTGGTCATGTGGTTTCCCATCATATACCTTCCATCACCAAGCTGGAAAAAAAAAATATTTCTTCACAGTGAAAATCTGGGATTTTTCATTGCTACTGTACGGCGCTCTAAAAGGCTTTGCTGAAACTGGATCAGTCATATCCAAAGCACGATCAGGCGCAGACCAAAAGTGATTTCACCATCAGAAGAGCAATACATGAAGCTTTGTTCACTGAGAGAGAGAACACCAACTTAATCACAGATACAGAATGTGCTGAACAAAGAACGAGAGACTCCAATCAGCAATCGGCAAGCTAGTAGTGGTCGCAAAAGACGAGTAGCGTCTCTAAAGCACTTCTCAGGAAGGGAAACAAGGCCAAATTCTTGGCATGGGCTAAGACATAGCAGCATTTCACAGCGGATCACTGGAAGAAAATCCTGTTTACTGATGAATCCAAGTTTGAGATTTATGGCAGTAAGTAAAAACAGGTAATTTCTACCTCCCAATATATGCTCTTCCCTCAATCCTACTGGGGGGAAAAAAAACCCGGAGAAAACACATTATCCAGAAATAGAAAAGACAATTTATGCTACGACAAAGACGTTCTCAGTTTGAATGGTTCGAATGATTCCAGCCATGATGGAACGGCTCGAATGTGGCTGGACTCGCTACCCAGCTTCCCTCATGCTCATACAACTGATAACCCTGTCTCACGTCCTACTATCTTATTTCAATCGAAATATTTCTTCCTTCCACTCTGAGGTCTTGCTTCTTCCGTTGCTTTTTGTTTTCCTGAGCCAAATGTGTGACTTTATGTGTTTATAGTTATGAAGAAATGGCATACGAGTCTGGGATTTTAGCATAGGGAATTGATTACTTGGTGTATTAATCATGGTGTGTATCGAAATGAGAAAAACGATTAACAAATTACATATTAAATGCATGTTTTCTTGTCCCTGATATTTCGATTAAGTTCCCATTTTTAGGCAATCCGCGTAAAAATCTGCGTCATCTTCACAAAGGATTTTTTTTTTTTTTACCCCTCCAACACAGTGACGTTGAATCCCAAATGGCCTTCCTATTCACTATATATGCCTACTACATGGGGTGGAACATTATGGCGTTGTAGTGCACTATACGCCCAATAGAATGCGCCATTTGATACTTGGCCACAGAAAAAGACTCTGATAACACTAGCGTGTATAGCAGTAAATAATTGAATATGAATTGAATATTGAGTATAGTACTATATAGGTTTATTTAATCATAAATAATACTTAGCATTTCAAATTATCCTGTAATAATACTATTATTAACTGACATATAATGCAGTATATATGTCTGTTTCATTCATATGTAGTTAACACACAGACGTTGCTGTGAAACATGCCTCGTGTGTGTGTGTGTGTGAGAAAGGGAGGGAATAACACCTCCATCACCACCATGTTTTCAGCACACACTGTTCTAAAAGTTTATTTTCTCTGTGGTTTTCTCTCTCTCTCTCTCTCACACACACACACACACACACACACACGTGAGGGATGTTCACCTGACTGGAAACTCGGAGCGTCAAAACAGGAAGCGGAGGAAAAGGAGGAATGTGTGTGTGATTGAGCAGTTGCAAGTCCACTTTAATGGTCTTGTTTAGATTGCAATATATATATATATATAGAGAGAGAGAGAGAGAGAGAGAGAGAGACACACAAAGGGAGATAGAGAGAGCAAGACAGAAAGAGAGCGAAGGAAAGCCACACAGAGAGAGAAAGAGAAGGAGACGAAGTGACACAGAGTGACAGCGGCGACGGAGTGACAATCATTTCGAGCTTGAGCTCTGGAAGTTTTGAGTCGGGCCCTGATTATTTTTTGTCCCGGGAAACCGTCCAGGAGCTGAGAGGAACTTTGGTTGGGGCAAAAACACTGGCAAAAAAAAGCGCATCATATTGGAAGCAGAGGCAAATGGCGCCCTAATAGTGCGCGAGTTATGAGAGGGCATGAGAGTGTGAAAGCGAGCACTTGGGACAGTCCTCAAGACCGAGCCACATTCCCGGATGTTGCCCGTCTTTGTGTTCGGCGCGGTGCTTTTGCGACGACTCACCAGTCGGAGAACCACAAACCCACACACTGCTGTTACTCTGTCAATTGCTCGTGTGGATGCATTGCGACGATCAGTGAGACTTTTTCCTCATTTTCCCGTTCGAGACGAATGAAGCTCAGGGTCGTTCTGTCAGTCCGTTCACCAAAACAAAAATTGCACAAGATCACAGCGACTACTGCGAACAAAGTACAAAACGTTCTACAGGAAGAAATTAGGTAAACAATCATACTCCGTTAGTTTATGGGCTTCATTCCCACACAAGTTGTAAGTTGTACCCTAATGTTGCTCAACGACAAGTTAAATTAATGACAAAAGACACTTTAGGACTAACCAATGGCTTGATTAAGGACACACAGATGGCACTACTCCTGAGCACCCCTGAGAACCAAATAGAGAAACAAGACGCCCTACGGCCTTGCGGGACTTGGGACGGGCAAGAAAGAGAAAAAAAAGATTAAATACGATAAGAAAAGCTAACTAAGGAAACTGTTAGCGTGTATTCCCCTCGCAAGACAGCATGGAAAGCATGCTGCAAATGAGAAATTTTGATTATTAGCCTGAACCACGATAAGAACATGACCAATGGAAGTGATTTTTGTATTATAAGGTTCTATCTGGATTAAGACTGAATGGCAGACAGAACCTTATAATACTAAGGCCACGAAATGTTTGCGTCAGTAGCAGACATTTATATGCAGTGGTGTTTCCGTTTTGTTCTTGGTCGAGGCGTTGTCGGCGAGTGCGGTGTGTTGACGATTACGTTTCGATGACGGTTTTTCAGAGGGAGAAACAGATGGCAAGACACTAATTAGGATATGTTCAACTGCCCACGTGTTATTTATTAATATAATTTATTAATAAAGAAGACTTAATCTGGTTATATCGAAATGCTTGTAGAAATTTAAATGTGAAGAAAAAACATTCCGCCCTTGCAAACAGACACAGGGACAAAGGGGGATGTTGGGGGTGGAGGTAGAATGAAAGAGGAGAGATAGACAGAGAGACAGACAGGAGGGATGTTGGGGGTGGAG
>JAOUQW010000047.1:5512540-5523685 GCA_028565825.1 Olivaichthys viedmensis | reverse complement strand
TCATGAGGGAGCTTCACCCAGGAGCCTTTTCTTAAACTTCCCAAATAGACCGAGTCACTCGTTGTTCTGCTTCTCCTCACGCTCTAAATCATAAACTACTCGTTTGGGGGAAACAATTTCATTCTGAGTAAAAAAACCCAAAAACATTTAGATTCAGAAATAAATGCAAACATGGGAGTTATTTACATTTGTCTTAGGAACTCATTTCAACCATAAGCCTTTATCAAAATGTCTCTAAAACAATGAAAAATATAGATTCAATATATATTCCAAAAACTTTTGACTGGTACTGTAAAAAAATGTGAGGATTTTTTATTTTTATTTTTATTTTTACACAGTATTCGTAAGTAAAACTAATTTGGAAACTGTATTGCTTTTACTTTCAAGGTAATCGTGACAGGATAAACTGTCGCCAGTGGTTTCACCTGATAATCAAAGACACTGTTGGCTGAATAAATAATAATTCTCTGATTTTGCTGGACGTGCAAAGGTGCAAAAGTGTAATACTTAGCCCGAAGATGTTTAATCTGTATGAGATCTTTATGACAAACTGCCCATTACAAGTTATTTCCCCTTTATTTTAGAGTCGCCTACTCTTTCAGTAGCCTTCTAAATAAATCTAAGATCAGATTTTAAATGCAAATTTAATACCTTTTGGGGGGAAAGTAGAGGCTGTCTTAGCTTCTGAATTGGGGCATCAGGAGACATTGGGTTTTTCATTGGTTACAAAACTTTTTATTTTATTTTATTAAACACAGGGATATTTTGACAAGATATAACAGAAATAATAATATATATATATATTTTTTTTTATTAAAAAAAAGGTTTTACACAATTATAACCAGCCAGCATCGGAATTCTACAGCTGAACGCGAACAGTAACACAAGCTAGGTTTTTCCGACCTTGCTAGCTAGTTAACTAATACCTCGGCTTCCTACCACCGGTGTTCACGACTGGCCAATACAAAAGATGACTCGCAGGTAGCAGCAGTTAATGGGAAAGCTATGCAAATTCCAGGGGTAGCTGTAGCACCCCATAACTGCTGCCGCCACTGTTTATCGGCTAGTAAACTTGACGTGATGGTGTACTGCTAAATGTGTCAGGCCAATCAAATTGACATCTATTTGATATTAATGTTACTCGTTAATGTCAGGAGAGCTTCACTGAAGTCACAAAACGTCATCTGTATTAACATTAATTCAAAATATCTAACAGTTTTTTTTTTTTTTAACCTGAAATCAATCTGAAGTCAAACATGACAAACACTCAAGTGGCGCTAAGATCATGCATGCATCTTTAAAAATTATCTGGTAACGGTCGAAACCAGGTCACAGTGTGTCTGTATTCTAATTCCTGTTAAAACGCCATCCGGAGAAAACAGTCAGTGTGTGACCTTTGACCCCAGATACAAAAAGATGATGGTGTAGGTATGACTATATAGTAAATTATATACAGTATAGCTGCTGAATTATCAATATATCAAGAGTGAAAAAGAGTGCCACACACACGTGCATTTAACACATACACACTAAACACATCACACACTGATAAAAATGACCAAAACTTTAATGGCTATAATCATAAACAGCTCAGTGATACAGCGTCTGCGTGTAGTCTCCATATTAAAAGACAGTGATTAGAGACAGAACAGAGTCCCACAGTCCTCCAGCTCTGAGCCTGACCCCGCCCTCCCCAAGATGAAAGCAGCTCTCTTATTGGCTGTTTATCTTGGTGCAGTCAAAGGGTTTCCACCACTGGGAGAACTGCAGGACCTTCTTGCGCTGATCATCGAAGTTCTCCCGAATCGGCTTCCTCCATCGCCTCGGCTCCAGGTCCAACATCCCGCCAAGGACTTCCTGTGAGAACGAGGAGGGTCAGGACACGTGTGTGTGTGTGTGTGTGTGTGTGTGTGTGTGCGTGTGTGTGAGTATTTACTTACTTTCCCAAAGTAGTGTGGAAACTTGTCCTGATTCTCGATGACGTGAGCGAATCCTCCCTGCAACCCAAAATCAACGGAGAAGTACGGCAAACCACGAGGAACCTGATGAAAGAGAGACACACGCAGATAAATAAGATACTACTGAAGAAAGAAAGATGGAGGGAAGAAGACTGAATGATGAATGTGCGTCTTACAGCCCGTCTGATGTTCTTGGACGAGAGATCCACCAGCTTCTTGTTCATCGCCCACTCCTCATCACATTCCATGATGGCTTTCTGCACACACACACACACACACACACACACACACACACACACACACACACACAAACAGGAAACGTTGTTTTTGTGCAGGTATTTTAGTGTGTTCAGTATGATGTCGGGCCTCTCAAAAGAGGACCATCGCACATGTGCACCTGAGGGGGGCTGGGCACGAGTAATTACACTAAGCCAGAAATTCGAGAGCCCTACTGACTTCCCAAGGCCCGGCATTAAGCCATCGAGGAGGAGGTACAGAAGATGCAAACACTAGAACTAATCAAGGAGCCCACCAGCCCATGGTTCAGCCACTCTTGTGGTTCCAAAGCTAGATGGGACCCTCTGGTGTTGCTTCGACGCGTACCTCATGCACAGAGTGGAGACTATGCGCAGGGTAGCTCTGGGAGTGCCGTCCTATAGTTGGTTCTAGCAAGGTTGGTTGCTATCTATTTAACCAACTCTCAAGCTGAAATAATAGCAGTTATACCATGTATTCCAACCATCCAACTCCCTCCTGACAATTTGTTTTCCACTAAAGAAACGTTACAGAACACATCACACCAAGTCACTGCTGCGATCTGCTGTGACACCGGCGACAAATCAAACTGACTGGTTACAGTACATTTCTCGGACCAACCATACGACAGGGATTTTCTGATGTCCTCCAATTCCCTACTCTCCTGACCTTTTGTTCCTGTCCCTCTGTCTCTGCCCCTGTATCTGTCTGCCCCTCTGTCTCAGGCTCTCTGTCTCTGTCTGCCCGTCTCTGTCCCTGTACCCGTCTGCCCCTGTACACCTGTCTGCCCCTGTACGCCCCTGTACCTGTCTGTCCCTATGTCTCAGACTCTCGGTCTCTGCCCCTGTATCTGTCTGTCCCCGTCTCTGCCCCTGTACCTGTCTGTCCCCGTCTCTGCCCCGTCTCTGCCCCTGTACCTGTCTGTCCCCGTCTCTGCCCCTGTATCTGTCTGCCCGCCCCTGTACCCGTCTGTCCCCATGTCTCAGGCTCTCGGTCTCTGCCCCTGTATCTGTATGTCCTTTTGTCTCTTCCCGACATCTGTCTGTCCCCATCTCTGCCCTCGTCTCTGTTTGCCCCCGTCTCTGTCTGTCTACCCCCGTCTCCGTCTGTCTGCCCCCGTCTCCGTCTGTCCCCATGTCTCTGTCCCCATGTCTCTGCCCCTGTATCTGTCTGTCCCCATGTCTCTGCCCCGTATCTGTTTGTCCCCATGTCTCTGCCCCTGTATCTGTTTGTCCCCATGTCTCTGCCCCTGTATCCGTCTGCCCCTGCATCCGTCTGTCTGCCCCTGTATCCGTCTGCCCCTGTATCTGTCTGTCGCTGTCTCTGCCCCTGTATCTGTCTGTCCCTCTGTCTCAGGCTCTCTGTCTCTGCCCCTGTCTGTCCCTATGTCTCTGTCCCTGTATCTGTCTGTCCCTTTGTCTCAGGCTCTCTGCCCCTGTATCTGTCTGTCCCTATGTCTCTGTCCCTGTATCTGTATGTCCTTTTGTCGCTTCCCGGTATCTGTCTGTCCCCGTCTCTGCCCCTGTATCTGTCTGTCCCTCTGTCAGGCTCTCAGTCTCTGCCCCTGGATCTATCTGTCCCTCTGTCTCAGGCTCTCGGTCTCTGTCCCTGTATCTGTCTGCCCCTGTATCTATCTGTCCCTATGTCTCTGCCCCTGTATCTGTCTGTCCCTGTGTCTCTGCCCCTGTATCTGTCTGTCCCTGTGTCTCAGGCTCTCGGTCTCTTCCCCTGTATCTGTCTGCCCCTATATCTGTCTGTCCTTTTGTCTCTGCCCCTGTATCTGTCTGTCCTTTTGTCTCTGCCCCTGTATCTGTCTGTCCCAGTCTCTGCCCCTGTATCTGTCTGTCCCAGTCTCTGCCCCTGTATCTGTCCCTGTATCTGTCCCTGTATCTGTCCGTCCCTGTCTCTGCCCCTGTATCTGTCTGTCCCTGTATCTGTCCGTCCCTGTCTCTGCCCCTGTATCTGTCCGTCCCTATGTCTGAGCCGCTCTGTCTCTTCCCCGTATCTGTCTGTCCTGGTCTCTGCCCCTGTATCTATCTGTCCCTATGTCTCAGGCTCTTTGTCCCTGCCCCTGTATCTGTCTGTACTTTTGTCTCTGCCCCGGTATCGGTCTGTCCCTCTGTCTCAGGGTCTCTGCTCCTTTATCCGTCTGCCCCCATTTCTGTCTCTCTATCTGTTCATCTGTCCCTAGTGTGAGCACAGGTTAAAAGAGCAATCTCAGTGTGCGCGTTTCCGGCTGTGTTACCTTGAAGTAGATGGGTGCCATGTCCCCGACTTCCCGTGGAAGCGGAACACACTCATACAGCATGTGCATGCGTTTCTTAGGGTTCCTGTGTGTTTCCAAAAACACACAGTCAAGATCAAGAGAGTTAAACATCTGAACCAACGACCTGCGGAACACCTGAGTGAGAGACAGAGACAGACAGACAGAGAGCGACAGAGAGAAAGAGAGACACAGGCAGAGACATGGAAGAAATTTTTTTTATATGTGCATTGTTTGTGTAATATGTGTTTGTGTGTTTGTGTGTGTGTGCGCGCACACCTGTAGTTCGTTCCACACGTCCTCGTCAAGGCCAGTAGAGCAACAGTGGTGCTGCAGTGGAGCGATGAGACAGTGTCCCTCAGTCAGAGACACACTGTTAGGGAGACAAAGATACACCTACACACACAAACACACACACATACACATATACTGCTCACAAGAGTGTACACACAGTTTTCTTGTCTTCTTAAGTAAATGGTATAAGCTATTTAGCATGTGTGGGTAATAAGCATGTGGGTAACTAGTTTGTGGTAATTACTATGTGTGGGGCAAGTTAGCATGGGCTATAAACATGTGAAATAAATGGTGTTTAATGTAGTTAATGTGTGTATTTAGGGTCATTAGCATGTGGGGTAACTCACCTGGGTAGGCTAAATTGTATGCTAGTAATTAGCTGGTATACGAGGTACCACTTACCACAGTCGAGAGGTTTGAGAGGAAGATAAGCCACTACCTCCACAGGTGGTCGGGTCTCCTATGAAGCTTGAGCAGCATCGCTCTGTATGGGCATAACAAGCTGAAGCTTCCATTCATCAGCCTGAGCGGAAAGTTTATGGTTACCCGTGCAAGAGAGGTGCTGCAGGACAGGGAGGCCAATGACTCGAAGATCTAACAGGGGAGCATTGAAGTGAGGACCGGGAGAAACTGGAGAGCCAGGGATGCAGTCGAGCTAGCCGAGTCATAGGTGAGGCACAAGGCGCTGGTTGGACCAGTCGCGTCAGGCAGAGCTGGCCTGGGCAGCATTTCAACACCTCGCTAAGATAAGGCACAATGCAAGGAGAGATGGAAGCTGATCCAGGAGGAGGTACGAGCAGGAGTGGAGGAGGCCAGTGCCAGCAGGATGGGGGCGATGCGGCAGCAGGGGCATGGACGAGATGGGAGCATGCAAGGGACAAGAAGATTATGTGGCCTGACCTCTGGCAGGCTAATGCCCAGCGCATTAAGTTCCTAATCCAGTCGGTCTATGATGTCCTCCCGAGTCCATCCAACCTCTTCTGTTGGGGCAAGACGGACACACCAGCATGCACGCTATGCCAATGGAGAGGTAACGCTGGAGCACATCCTCAGATGCTGCCCGAAGGCCCTGAGTGAGAAAATGGGCTGGGATTGGTATAGCTTTAACTGTCGGTATGGCTCCTTTGAGAGTGGGTGAAAGGAAGAAAGTTGGTCATGCTGGGTGGTCAATTGATGGTGATGAAGAGGGAGCTTGATAATCTTGGTGGGCTTCGGGATGGTAGGTGTAGGGCATGCATGGGATCATGAGCCTGTAGACTTGCTGAAGCAGGATCGGGCTGTAAACTTTGGGAGTGACGAATGCTTAACCTCATTTGTTGTGGAATCTGAAAGATGGAGATGTTGCAGTAACTCCTGGTGTAGGATGCAATGGAGCTGGTGGAGCTGCAAGTTGTGAGGGGTTGGGATGGATGAGGGAAAGGTGGGGGTGAACAGGATGAGTGAAGGAGGATGGGATGAGTGAGGGCGGGAGTTGGGATGAATAGGGGAGGGGTTGGGATGAATTGGGGAGGGGGTTGGGATGAACGGGGGAGGGAGTTGGGATGAATGAGGGAAAGGATGAATGGGAGATGTTGGGATCGAGGAAAATGAGTGCAGTTGTTTAGAAAAAGGGCTGCAATCCTGGAAGGCAATGGAGACGGTGGCTGTAATCCTTGCGGGAGAGCTGAGTGAGAGCGTCTTCGAACCTTGAGGTAGAAACTGGGGGAGAGCGTATGCAGTTAGTGAGAGGGAAACTGAGTGAGTGGCCATGGGCCTTGAGAGAAAGAGAGAGGGAGAACCTGGGTGAGAGCATCTGGCTCTTGAGAGAGAGAGACTGAATGAGCGTGACTGCGGGCCGAGAGAGAGCAGGAGAGGCTGAGTGGGGTCTAAGTAAGAGTGGATGCAATCCTCGAGGGAGAGAGAGGGGAAGAGAAACTGAGTAGGAGAGGGTGTGGTCCTTGAGAGAGGGACTGAGTAAGGGCGTTAGTGGTCCTTGAAAGAGAGGGAGAGAGTGAGAGAGACTGAGCGAGTGTGCCTGTGGTTCTTGAGAGAGGGATTTAGTGGGGTCATCAGAGGTTGTTGAGAGAGAGACTGGGTGGGGATGTCTGCGCTCCTTGGGAGAAAGTGAAGGCGTCGGTGGTCCTTGAGAAAGGGGGGAGGACTGAGTAGGGTGGGGTGCGTCAGTGATCCTTGCAAGAGAGAGGGAGACTGAGTGAGTTTGTCTGTGGTTTAAGAGAGGGATTGAGTTGGGCGCCAGTCCTGTGTGGGGACATCTGCGGTCCTTGAGAGAGAGTGAGGGCGTCGGTGGTCCTTGGGAGAGAGACTGGGTGAGGGCGTTTGCAGTCCTTGAGAGAGACTGGGTGAGGGCATCGGCATCCTGAGAGAGAGAAAGGGGGCTGAAATTGTGAGAAAGAAAGAGGGGCTGGAATCATTGGGAGTCAGAAGGGCAGATAACGTTGAGAGTTAGGGGCTGGAGTGATTGAGAGACAGAGGGACTAAGGCCATTGAGAGAGAAAAAGGGGCTGAAATCTTACTATGTAATGCAGTGTAATGTGAAGTAATGTAATGGAATAAAAGAGGGATTGAAATATTTGAGGGAGATCATGGAGAATAGAAGCTCAGAAGGAGCGCCGAGGATGAGAACCTGAAAAGGGTCAGTTAAGTCTTTAAATATGAAAATTTAGGTCTTTGGTGGAACACCTTATTTAATATTTAACATTTTTTGTTTCTTCAGTCAGACTTAAATAAGGATTGTACTTGTGGTCATTCTGTTATATTGTACAATTTATTATATATATTTTTTTATTTAAAAACATCCTAATAGTCTTCTATACAGGGTGTTTCTGTACAGGACCTTTGTTGATCTGTATCACTGTGGTTCACGAGCGCAGCAATACACAGCTGTGGCCCAACTCTGCATACTCTTTTCTCCTTTTGGTTGATACTTCAATTAAAGTCAAAGAGCTGAATGCAAAGTTGCCCCCTCCAAGATGGCGACTCCGTTGAGGCTGTGGACATGTCGGCACAGAGGCGTTGTCTTACTGTGGGAGTGTCGCTACGGAAGTCGTCTCGTTGATACGTGCTGATTAAGGCCCAGTGTTGTTTACGCCAAAGTAGAACGGAAACAATTACGTTTTTAACGACATTTGCGTGCAGGACGATCGAGTGGAATTTATTAATACAGGACAGTATTTATTGTCCTGTGTATTTATTGTCCTGTGTATTTATTTTTCTGTGTATTTATTGTATAGTGTATATTCGCACTCGTCCTCACTGTCATGTATTTGCACTTTATGTAGTCCTATATAGCGTGCTGCTATATTGTTGCGTGTTGCACCATGGTCCTGTAGAAACGACATTTAATTTCAATGTATACGAGGTATATGGAGAAACCTAGTTGAACTTGAACTTGAATTCCATTAAAATTTTTCTTAGTCTTGGTGGCGGTTGAGTTTGAAATGCGGGAAGCAGTGCCGAAATGAGGACGCAAGCAAGCTCTGTGGAGCTCCGGAGCTCGGTTACCTAGAAGGGTGTGGAGCTAGTGGGAGTGATGGCTGGCTAGGACGCAGTGCTGCGCGAAGGTATGGAAGGAAGCTCTTCGTCCGATGCATCGATATTGATTTCCGAGGTAAGTGAGGAAACGTTTGATACGAACAGAAGCGTTTGTATTCAGTGCGGTTAGAGCGAGGCGTCATGCAGAAACTCCGTCACGAGCAGAGGAAGGGGAGAGATGTGAATTTATAGGAAGTTAGATAGGATGAAGGTGGAGCTTCAGGCATGGTCTTTCTACTAAACTTCAGTTTCAATTTCATAACTCAATTTAACTAATGACCACAAAAATTGCAATAGAACACAAATGGGTGAAATGGCAAATTACGCTTACACTGGTACGAAAGTTCTAATGTGTAATTGTAATACCACTAGCTTTGGTTTTAATGGCAAAATGCATTTGTTGCAAAGCTCTTATAAGAGACCGAGGGCTGAAACAAGACCGAGGGCTGGTTAAGGAGCTCCTAGGTGAAATGAATGTTGCCCTTTAAAAATAGTAGTCTTTTTAGGTTTGACGTAATCTGCTGCCCTTTTTGAATACTTTCAATAAGTTTGCATTCATTAATCACATGTCACCAGTGTGTATGTGTGTAGGTTTAATTCTCTGTAACACATTAAGTTACTGAAGTATGGACTGTTGTGTGGGCAGAAAAGTGGCTGAAAACCTCTCATTGGAACTCGGCGCACTAAAAGTAGATCTGAGTTTTAGGGACAGGACAAAGCTTGTGATGCTGGAGCAGAACTCATATGACACAAGCAGATAATATACAATCAGCAGGCACAGAGTTAGAGCTAAATGTAGATTATATACATAGGTTTGAAGAAAAAAGTGGATAGTTGCTCGCTCTATAGTTTTGAATATAAATCAGTTTTTTATACGTTGTATTTGTTGGTGATGTATGAATTAATGATTTAAATGCGTTTTCAAACCTTTTTAAACTCAAATCTGCAATCATTCTCACCCTTTAGACATGACCCTGTCTTTTTACAATATACCTGTTCATAGCCTACAGTGACTATCCAACAGGCGATTACAAAATTTAATAAGAAATAATATTGTGGCTTACTCTTGTGGACCTTGGATTTTGAATGATAATCAGCTTGCAATCCTTCTGCTTTTTGATTCCCCAGTAGCTGTAATGTTGTCACATTACAGCTACTGGGGAATCAAAAGACAGGATTTTACACTGGAGGGATTGTGGTCTGATTCTGCGTGTCCAATATGGCAGTCATGGCTCAGTTTAACTTCATCCTCGGCCAACGCTTGAAATTACATACGGCTTGGTTGCCTAGCAAGTGCTGTCTTCTGCTTGGGCTCCAAGGAAAACATCACCTGACAGGCATACTCAGTTATCTGTCTTCATCACGCATGAGCAACTCTTGGACCTCCTGTGTGAGGCTTCACCTGGACTTCTGGGATACCTATTAATATAATGTGATTATTAGAACACACATGTGACCACTGTTCACTGGTCCAATCAGCAACAATTGCCACCATGGCAATACCCAGAGCAGATTAAAGTAGCAAGAATTGTTTGTCCACATTGTAAATGGCTCATTTTTTATCCTATAACTGTTCGCACTGTCAGGAGAACGTAACTTACAAAATGAGCCTCACCAAACATTAATGAATTCTTCACGCAACAGGAGCATCATGGCATGTCGAGATATTTATATATTAACATTAAGCAAGAAAGATTAAAGTTATATATCTTTTAGTAAAACATGATGAAATATCAAGAAACAAAATTACCAAGATGTACAAGATTGAAGTTGAGATGATGATATGAGCATTGCAATTAGAGATGCACCGATCTCATATTAAGTGTTGGTATTGTGCTGAAACTGGCCTGAAACGCTGGATTGGTATCAGATTAGATTTTACTATATTTTCTGATCCGTTTTACTTTTTATACCGTGCATGTGTGGGAGGTTGACTGACACAACATGGATCTTGTATGTAAACACAGGACACATCTTTTCTTAAAGCACACTTACATTGTGCCGCTGGTGTTTCGCATATCTTGGCAACAGAAGCTTGCAGAGAGTCGACTCGTTTACAGTGAGGATGTCAGTATTGGATCAGTGTCGGATATTGGCCGATACTCAGAGGTATGAAAACGATATTGTATCAAAAATGAAAAAAGTGGGATGTTTAAATCCCTAATTACAGAATTCCCAAAACAATGGTCGAGTTCCTGGTCAAGTGGTTACTTTTTTAGTCCCTTTTCAGGTCCAGCAGAGAAATTTAAACTGACTTGCATGAAAAGTTATAAATTGTTAAGGTTAGAATGCTGGAATAGTGGTCGAAGCTTTTCTTTTCATTTGCAAACTACGTGGCCAACGTGGATAACTTTGTTCTTTGGAGAAAGACATTTTTGTGTTTGTAAAAACATTTTTAGAACAGAAGAGACATCATTATGTGCAAAGGTGGTAGAAATACACAAATTCCTTATTCAATTAAAAGTACAAGTAAAAAAATACTAATTTAAACAAATACTCTGGTAAAACCGTCTGCACCCAACACCGTCTGCACCTCAAATCACACTTTGATTTTGGTTACTGACAGTAAATTAAGTGCCTCGCACCAAGGAACGTGGGTAAACATCAACTAAAGCTAGCTAACAACAGCTAAATCCCTAATCTTTTGGTGTAAGACACAGTGCTTGCTTGTACGTGTACAACCAGCCAATCACACTTAAAATGTAGAAATTTACAAATAACTACATCAAGGGATCATTCACCCACCTGTTGTTGTCACATCCATTAGTGTCACGGCCAGCCCCGACCACCAGAGCACTACCGCCCCACACCACCAGAGGTCACCCTCACCAGAGTTCTGACACT
>JAOUQW010000047.1:5476246-5492035 GCA_028565825.1 Olivaichthys viedmensis | reverse complement strand
AGTGCTCGGTGTTTAGTGCTCGGTGTTTAGTGCTCGGTGTTTAGTGCTCGGTGTTTAGTGCTCGGTGTTTAGTGCTCAGTGTTTAGTGTTTAGTGTTTAGTGTTTAGTGTTTAGTGTTTAGTGCTTAGTGTTTAGTGCTTAGTGTTTAGTGCTTAGTGCTCAGTGCTTAGTGCTCAGTGCTTAGTGCTCAGTGCTTAGTGCTCAGTGTTTAGTGCTTAGTGCTCAGTGCTTAGTGCTCAGTGCTTAGTGCTCAGTGTTTAGTGCTCAGTGCTTAGTGCTTAGTGCTCAGTGCTCAGTGTTTAGTGTTTAGTGCTCACCAGACTCGTTGCTTCAACACTGACCCCGAGTCTGCTGATGTCATGTCGCTAACTCGACGTTATTAGCATGTTTTGGTAGCATCGACAACTATAACCGTTATTTAAACCTGTGTGTGTGTGCGTGTGTGTGTGAGTGACTCTTCGCAGCCCTTGCTTTGGGGTTTTGGCCCAAATCTGGCAACCTTCCAGGTGTTTTAACTTGTGGTGTGTTCATCGTCCAATCCTGACACGTGTTAATACGTTTTCATCATTTCATCAAAAAACTTCACACACCAAACAAACCCTTAAATAAATAATAATAATTGGTGTGTTGATTCGATGATTCAGATCCACCTCATTGTAGAAGAGTTTAGTGACTCGAATATTGACGGCTTCATCAGCTTTATAAAATATCTGCTGAACCCACACAATAATCGGCCCAAACGTAAGCTGTGTAAAAAAAATTACATTCGTCTGACACTTTTTAAAAACTCTTTATGGAAGGATTTTCTGACACGTCTGTAGACGAGCCGCCATGGAGCGAAGAGGAACGTCTAGTTCATGTAGTTTGCTGGTGTAAAGGGCGGTGGGCCGAGCTTTGCTAGGCAGTTTTCATTTAATAATCGTTTAATTTGAATGGTTTTGTCCTCTTTTTTTTTTTTTTTTTTTAAAGACTGCGATGGCTCTGCATCCAGCCAAGGAGGAGGCGCTTCTGGCCTGGGTATGTCCACTCTAGTGCTCCTGGGGTTTTAAATACACACGCACACGCACACACACACACACACGGTGATTTTCATAATGTACATTAAACTGTTCACCCCCCCCCAGATTAACGGCTTGCAGCTTGACGAGCCGGTGCAGCGGATCGCCCACCTGCAGGACGGCTGTCTGCTTCTCAAACTCGTCTTTAAACTGTGAGTCGTGGCGCCGGCGTTACTAAAGTGCTCGCTTCGTCTTGGACGGCGCGCTCGTAAGTTGAAATTAACGCGCCTCCTCCGATTGGTTGTTTTAGGAAAGGGGAGGAGCCCAGCCAGGCGCCGGCGCACCTCCCTCAAGCAGAAAGGCTGGCCGTCATCTCTGACTTCCTACGCGGTAAGTTTCAAAACCACCCGTCTGTCTGCGCGGCTTCCTACCTAGCCGTCGCGTTGTCTGCGTCTTCATAACTCTTGTCCGACTGCCTGCACAGCGATTTGTCTGCGTGTCTGGAGATTTGTCATTGAATCTAGCTGTTTTCGTGCGAATGATGCATCCGTGTCTCCTCCTCCTCCTCCAGGTGTGTGTCGTGTAGAAGAGTGCGTCCTCGTCTCATTGGCCAAGGGAAAGGCGCTGGAGTTTGAGCTGACCAAGGTGGGTTGCTTGGACGTGTTCCGTATGATGTGTTTATCCATCTAATGCGCAGGTAGACAGCTAGACGGCTGCAGTTTTTAAAACTCCCCGTTCTCTGTCTATCATAAGATGCATGCAGCTTTTTGATGTGCGTACCCATGAATGAGAATAATTTGTGTGTGTGTGTGTAGGTTGTGCTGTTGCTGTGCTACTATGGACTTGTTAACAGCAGCCTGGTGCCCAAAGTGGAGTCTGAAACAGAGGTAACACGAATTGGGGGTGCGCACGTTGGGTTCCCTGCTAACACTTTCGGGGTGGAGGGAGGGAGGGGGCTATAGATCAGACTGGTTCTCAGCATCTTGTGACTGAGTAACCACGGAGTCGGTCAGTCATCATGTCGTCATATTGCCCAGTCTTGGCTCCTACCGCTGGGTTTTTAAGAAGAACGGAGATCCGCAGCCGTTAAATGTCAATATCTCGCCATGACTGACCGCGTTTGGCTGACGCTCTTTTGACGGCGTCACGTTTGCTCCAACTGTCTGTCTGGGTGTCTCTCTCAGTTGCAGATGGCGACCATGTGGCGTTACGTCCAGCTGGACGCCAACAGTCTGTCCCTGCGTGAGGGCCTGGACAAGCTCCTCACCACAAGCTGTAAGTGTCCATGAAAACCTTGTAAAGGAAGACGCAATCACTGTCCACCCCATGTGTGACTCCAGAACCAACATGGCCGCCTCTTTAGTGTGTGTGTGTATTGACTCAATGGTGTGTTCTTAGTTAAGTTATTAAAGTGTTATAGGTTAGAAGCACACCATTGAGTCAACATCTAAATGTATTATTTTATTTGTTCTGTTAGCTGCGGGTTGTTTTAGTAACTGTCTGTCTGCCTGTCTGTCTCTCAGCTCTGATCTACACGTCGTCCAGCAGCAGCGCGTCCTCTCTCAGCGAGGACGGCTCGCCCGTTTTCCCCCGGTTACGCCGCTTGCCTCTTGTCTCCTTCCTGGAGCTCAACACTGTGGCCTCCAGCTCTTCTGGGTAACGCTCAAACGTCAGCCGCTGTGCCTGTCTGCCTGCCTGCCTGTCTGTCTAACTTGGCACAGTTCCGTCCCATTGTCCCAGACCTCCTCTTTAGATGGTTATAACGATCGAATCTGGCTTTCTAGCTGTCTGTCTGCCTGTCTTGTCTGTCTATTAGGAGTGGGTGATATGGCAAAAAATATTACATCACAATACACAATGTGTGTCCTGAACACACGCGCACGCGCGCGCGCACACACACACTAGCAAAACTGTCGACTACACACCGAGCAGTGTTGTTCATCCCCGATCTGTGTCTCAGGTCTCCGCTGCAGGAGCTCATGAGCACGCCGCTGGTGCAGCTGAAGCGGCTGCGCAGCGAGTTGGCGCGCGAAGGAGACGCGCGAGACGAGCTGGAGCGAGAGCTGGCCGAGCGCGTCTCCCTGCTCTCGGAGAAGGGTACGTTTCACATGTCGCGTCCTCAACTTGTATCCCCCCCCTTTTTTTTTATAGGGGATAGTCACTGTACTCCTTTTTGTTTTTTTCCAAAAAAATATTTTTAATAAAGGAAAAATTACTGAAAAAATGCCTCTTTAAATTTTATATTTTATTTCTGAAACGTAAACGATGTGCATTTTTGCCTGTGTATAAAAAGAAAAAGAATATTTAGTAATGCAAGAAAACACCTGGAACGGAGGTTTAAAAAAGGACTTTAATAGCAGCGACACAGGACTGAGACTGGAGCCTGTCGGCAGGTTAGCAAGCAAATAAAAACATTTCCGCGTAGTGTTGGTGAAATATATTCATGTTTTCTTAAAGTCGAGGTGTCAAAGTTTATTACAGGCAGAAAAACTCCGAATTTGGGTCAAAACCTGATTTATCGTCATTTTCTCGGATTTAAAAGACGACGGAGCGTCTCACTCTTCACCCGTTGCTAATAACGACGCTATAGTTAGGAGTGTCACATGACGTGGTGGTGTGGGTTACGTTGATTGCGACCTCTGGTGGTCAAACCGTGCGATTGCAGTAGATGGGATAATTAATAGAATGCACCTGATATCGCAGATCTCCACGATGCACATCGTCACGGTTTTGCGTCGTGATGTATCGTGTCATGTGTACCTTTTTAACGATTCGGTCACCGTAGCGTGCTTGCTGTGGGCGTTTACCTGTAACAGCTTTTGTCAAAGAGCAAGCTGACTAATGTCAGCTCCTTCATCCTCTCTCGGTCTTCTACAGAGAGGCAGATCAGTCAGTTCCAGCACAGACTGCAGCGCTTGCAGAGGGATCAAGACGAGCTGGAGAAGGAGCACAAGGCCGCACTGACAGAGCTGCAGCAGAAGAACGACGGGTATTTGGCGGGAAACTGTTCTGTGATGGTTTAGTCGTTTGTTGAACTGTCTGAATCAAAGCGAGACTGGACTTATTAGATAAAGTGGCCAAGCTTGACCTGCAAGGCAAAATGGTTTTGCATGTAATCCTATGGGGGAAGCAGCTGTAACGTGTTCAGAACGTCGCCACTGGCTTTTTTTGTTTTGTTTTTTCTTCGTCAGAGCAGAACGCTTTCTAATATTGAAAAAAAGTTCAGCCTTTCAGAAGTAACTTTTTTTCCTTCTTTTTTTTGTTGCAGGCTTCTCGCACGGGTTCACGAGGTCTTAAAACAGTGCCAAGACCTTAAAACGGACAACAGCCAAAAAGAGCGTCGGATCGACAACCTGACCGAGGAGAATGGAACGCTCGTCGCACAGGTGAGCTTTTAGTGTTTTCTGTAGTGCTATTTTTTCGTCGTTATGTCGTGGCTCCCAAGGTTCCCCCAGAGGTCTAATGGCCAAAGTGAGACGAAGCTTTACAGCACGCCTCTTCAACACTGATCTTTTTCTTATTTTTACTCGCTCTGCTCCAGCTGAGAAACGCCTTCGCACAGCTAGCGAGGGCCGAGGAGGAAGTCGCTAAGCTAACACAAGCTCACGAGTTGTCCCAGACGGAATGGGGGACCAGGAGGGACTCGCTGCAGAGAGAGCTGAGCCAGGTTCTCACTGACCGGGTGATTACACGCTGTGTGCCGACATGTTTTTTTTATCATCCAGGTCATTTTGAAATGTCTAGTAGCCATGAGCTGTATTATAATTTTAATTATGGGCTGTCTCCTCATCTGAGGTGCTTCTTTGGTCCTGGTGAACGGAAAAATTCTTTAATACGAATGTTGATGTGAATGTTTGAATACCTTAAGGATTCAAAGAAAAATTAAAATTGACTACTGTAAATCTATAAACGAAAGAATGACCGTATTCATTCCTCTGTCCATCTTGGCATCCATCTTGTCTGTGTTCACGTCGTTATCCAGGAATGCCTCACTGAGCAGATTCTCATCTTACAAGGAAAAATCTCCGTTTTGGAGGATGAGCTCTCAAAAGTATCAGAACAACTCCAAGAGAAGGGTGAAGTACTGGGACCGATTGTGGAGGTAGGTGTTATTACATATTACATATGGGAGTTTGTTTTTTCTCCGCTAATAGTTGTAATAGACGATTAATCATGGTTTTAATCGTTTTTGTTTAAGTAAATCTACGAGTATGGTAACACCTTGTGTAAATATGAGAGATCTTTTTATCCTGACTACCCAATGATGTGTTTCTAGCTTTACTTCTCCACATGCACACACTATTTGTGTTTGTGTTGATGTTCTGCTTATCTTTCTTTGTGTCCTTTTAAAATGCCAATCCCCACCTTCACAGCAGGAGAAACTGAAGCAGGAACTCGCAGACCTGACTCTAAAACTGTCCCTTCTTGAAGAAACCATTTCCCGCCTCGAGAGGGAGAAAATGGACGTTGAGACGCTGTTATCAGAAGAGAGGAGTTGTTTTGGAAAGGAAACCCTGCGCTTGGAAGGACTCATTTCAGATCTTCAGCAATCGATAAACAGTGTACGAGCAGAGAGGGAGGCTCAGGAGCAAGCCTCAAGGACAAAACAGGAAACGCTTACCACTCACATAGCAGCTTTGGAAACTGATCTGGCCCGTCTCCAACAGCTTGAAGTCCAACTAACAGCAGAGATTGCCGCTTCTGTTGAACTTCGCAAGCAACGAGGGGAACTGGAGGCAAATGTAGCCTCCTTGGAGGATATGGTTAATACACTGCGATCCAAGTGCCATGACATGGAGGCGAAGAATACAACACAACAGGAAGTTCTTAATACTGTCAGAGCTAACCTGCAAAATGCCCAAATTTCCCTTGTGGAATACGAAAGAAAGTTGGCAGACCATCAAAAAGTGGTAGAAGAGAACGCCTCTCTCCGTTCCAGAATCTCTGCACTGGGTGATACCATTGCACATCTGCAAACTGAGATCGATGCAGAGAGAAAAAGAGGTGAGGAGGTTCTTGCAGCAAAAGAGCAGCAAGAAGCTTTGATGGAGGAAAAGTTCCAAAAACAGGAGCAAAAGGCTCATGAGATGTTTGCAGAACTAGAAAATCTGAGCCAGGAACTTCGCAAGATGAAGCGTCTCAAACTTGATGCTGAAACATGTATAGAGAAGCTAACCCAGGAAGGAGTAGACCTTAAAGCAAGTCTCTCTGAGGAGCGAGATCAAGCCCAGTCACAACTGGCTCTTGTAAAGAAAGCCAAAGATGAGAGGGAGCTGGAATTTCAGCAAATTATTACAGATAATCAGAGCAAGATATCAAGGTTACAAAATAAGATTGAGGGAACTGTTGACTCCCTGAAGCAAAGCGAATGTGAACTGTTGGTCTTAAAAGAAAAAATATCTTCTAAAGATGGTGATCTTGTAGTACAACGACAGGAACTGGACCACCTTCAAAATAAAGCAGACAATCTACAGAGAGAACTCGTGGAGGTAGAAGGGAATTCACAACAACTAAGTCAGGATGTGGTATCCAAAGACAGGGAAGTTCAACAGTTGAAGGGGGAGCTTGAACAGAGGGAAGGAGAGATCCAGTCCCTTAAGGTCATCATTCAGTCTATTGAGGTGAAGTCCACTGAAATGCGTGATCTACACCAAAAAGAGGTTGAAGAACAGGGGCTTGCTATTGTGGAACTGAAGTTACAACTTGCTGAAGCTGAGAAACTTATCTCTGAGAAAGTCAAAGCCCTGGAGGATCTTGCCCAGCAGTTAAATGATTTGAAGGAAGAACTTTCCAATGAAAGACAGAGAGCCGCTACCTTGGAAATTAGTTTCAAGGCCTCAAAAGAAGCCCATGAAGTCCAGGAGCAGACTTTGAAACTGGAGGTTACACATCTGCGACAGGAGATTGATGGGCATTTGAAGAAGTTAGAGGAGTCATTAAGTGAGATTACTTATCTCAAAAAGGAAATGAGTCGCCAGCAGGACGTTGCACTCCAGAAAGAACAAGAGGTTTCTATTTTAGGAGCAAAAAACCAAGCCTTGGCGGAAGACTTTGCTCAGCTTCAGAATAAACTAGTAGAGGCCACTACACTTGCAACAGAAAGGCAATCAGAGTTGTTCATTCTTCGAGAGGAGGTTCACTATCAAGATGGTCTCAGAGCAAAAGCTCAGGAAAATGAGGAGACTCAACGTAAAGAGCTTGAAAGAGGGGTAACTGAACTTCAAGCCAGAGTTCAGGAGCTTACTAGTCTTGTGTCTGAAAGAGAAATACAGCTTGGTTCTCTTCATGAAAAGGTGAAGGAACAGGAAGACTCTAACCAGAAACTTCTTCAAAAATCTGAAGAAGTTCTCCAGAGAGAAGTTAAGAAGGTTGTAGAGCTGAAGGGGCAACTGGAGTCTGTCAAGCATCAGGCTGTAGCTAAAAATGAGCTTTTGGAGTCAACAGAAGGAAAGCTGAGTCAAATGGAGCTCTTGTACCAACAAAAGGAGACCCTTGCTAGTGAAGCTTGTCAGGCCAAGGAAGCTTTAGAGAGAACAGTAACTGAGCTTTGCACTAAGCAGAAGCAAGAGTTGGACGGGTACCAGCAAGACTTGGTGAACTTGCAGAATGAGAAGGAGCATCTGTCTTTGGTAAATGAGTCTCTCCAGAGTGAGTGCCAGAACTTGCAGGCAGAGAGCAAGGACAAACTGGAGACACTAAATGCATTCAAGGCTGACCTGCAGAGCACTCAAGATGAGTATAACCGAGATCTAGAAGCCTTAAAGAAGGAGAAAGAGCATCTCCAGAATGAGTGCCAGACCTTGCAGGCAGAGAACAAGGGTCAACACGAAGCTATAAATAACCTGAAGATTGACCTTCAGAACACCCAAAGTGGATACCAGCAAGAGTTAGAAACTTTTGAGAAGGAGAAGGAACATCTCTCCTCAATGAGCCAGTCTCTCCAGAGCGAGTGTCAGACCTTGCAGGCAGAGAACAAAAAGCAGCAGGGGACATTAAATGCACTAAAGGTGGACCTACAGAATGCCCAAGACGGGTACCAGCAAGAATTAGAAACCTTGAAGAAGGAGAAGGAACATCTCTCCTCAATGAGCCACTCTTTCCAGAGTGAGAGTCAGAACTTGCTGGCAGAGAACAAGGAGCAACGGGAGGAGTTAAATGCCCTAAAGATTGACCTTCAGACTATGCGAAATGGATACCAGCAAGAGTTAGAAACATTTGAGAAGGAGAAGGAACATCTATCCTCAATAAACCAGTCCCTCCAGAGTGAGTGTCAGAACTTGCAGGGAGAGAACAAGGAGCAGCAGGAGACACTAAATGCACTAAAGGTAGACCTACAGAATGCTCAAGATGAATACCAGCAAGAATTAGAAACCTTGAAAAAGGAGAAGGAACATCTGTCTTCTGAGAACCAGTCCATCCACAATGAGTGCCGGAACTTACAAGTAGAGAAAAAGGTACAACAGGAGGCTCGAAATACTCTAAAGGCAGACCTGCAGAATATTCAAGATGAGTATCAGCAAGAATTAGAAACCTTGAAGAATGAGAAAGAATGTCTTTCCTCAACGAACCAGTCCCTCCAAATTCAGTGCCAAACCTTGCAGGTGGAGAACAAGGAGCGTCAGGAGACAATAAATGCACTCAAGGCAGACTTGCAGAATGCTCAAGATGAGTACCAGCAGGAGTTAGAAACTTTGTCGAACAAACAGGAACATCTCTCTTCTGTGAACCAGTCCCTCCACAGTGAGTGCCAGAGTCTGCAGGCAGAGAAAACAGGACAACAGGATGAGTTAAATGCCCTCAAGGCTGACCTGCAAAAAAACGAAGAGGAACATCAAAAAGGGCTGGAGACCCTGAGGAATGAAAAGGAGCATCTTGCCTTGGTGAACCAGTCCCTTCTTGAAGACCGTGAGACAGCCCATAAGCTTGAAGCAGAGCTGGTCACTGTCAAAGAAGTGGCCCAACAGCGAGAAAAGGAGCTTGAAAACAAATTTGAGGAGCTACAGATCAAGATTAAAGAATTCTCAACCCTAGCTGCTGAAAGAGAAACTGAAATTAGAAATCTTCACCAAGAAGTAAGGCAGCAAGAAGCTTCAATGATTAGCACTCAAGAATTTGAGAAGGCTCTACGAGCGGAACATGAGACAAAGGTTGCCCAACTTCAGGTCCAGGTTGAAGAAGCCTCCAAGCTTGCATCTGAGAGAACATCTGAGCTGAATTTGCTCCATGGTGATCTTAAGGAGTGCGAGAGGCAGAAGCAAGATGCCTGTCAGGCTAATCGTGTCTTGGAGAGCGCAGTTGCTGAGCTTCGCGTCAAGCAAAAACAAGAGCTCGAGGGGTACCATCAGCAACTGGAGGCTTTGACAAAAGAGAAGGATCATCTTGCCACTGTGAACCAGTCCCTCCAGGCTGAGAGAAAGGCACAACAGGAGGTTCTGAATGACCAGAGTGGGTTTCAGCAGGAAGTGAAGACTCTAAAAAAAGAAAGGGAGCATCTCTCTTTAGTAAACCAGTCCCTTCAGAGGGAGTGCGATGCCTTCCAGAGACTCGGCGCAGAGTTGGAGGCGAAGCTGAAGGAACGGACTGAATCAATCCGTGCTCTGAAAGAGACTGCCCAACAAAGAGAGGGGCAGAACCAAGAACTACAAGAGCAGCTCGATGCAAAGACTGGAGCACTGGAGCACTACAAAGCACAGGTTAGGATCACCCCTTCATTTGATTTATACCCAAAAAGTGGTACAAGGTCTTTACCCCTCTTCTGGTCAGTGTAAATTCTTTCAGGTCTGAACTTGAAAGTAGCGCTGCTCTCTCAATTTACCCCCTTCGCTTTGCCCGTTCCCTACAGGTGGAAAAGGCGAAAAATTACTGCAGCGGTAAAAAACAACAGCTACTGGAGGAACAGGAAGCGTGCCAGGCTCTTCGGGCCTCGTTGGAGGCCAGTGAGAGTGAGGCAAAGGCCTTGAAAGCTGAGCAAAAAATGGTTTCCATGGAGCTGGAGAAGATCAAGGCATCAGAGAAGAATTTGACGGTCAAGGTCAAGAGTCTGGAGACCCAGGTTGGTGCGGGATGTTGAGTCATTCCGGATGTTAACCTTTTTTAGATTGCTCCCTTAGGCAAAGGAACGTTTGTTATTTATCGTGAACTTTTTAAGACATACACGTGGAAATGGCAATGTTTTCTGGCTAGCTAACCTAACAAGATGGTAACTAGCACTAGTGCATGTAACACAAATGATACATGGTTAACTTTCCAAGGACATTTGGAAGGTTAACATTGTTTGGTAGGTCTGTCTTAGCATGTAACGTGGCCAACTCGCTCGATGAAGCGACGACTAGCAAAGTTCATGCCAACGCGCGTTCCATGTGGATATTTGAAAGGGTACCCAAGTACTTTTAAAAACGTTTTAAGAATGTTATCCAAAGCTATGTTTAATTTAATTTCCTTAAAATGAATTTTTGCGTTCTAGCTGGATTACGCAGACCGTCAGTTAAGAGGAGAAAGAAAGCAGGCAGGTCAAAGTGCTCAGGTAAAACACAGAGAAAGTGTTTATCTGACAATCCCAGAACAGAACGCCAGCACGGACAGCCTGGATCTCGACCTGGATGATTCTCTGAATGCCATTGGGTAACTTTCTTATTCCTTTTTTTTTCTTTCCAAGATTAATTGGCCATGCTTTACACAAGGGCCCTATTATATATAATGTTTACCCTGCATGTCGCGTTTTAATGCTGCTGCTCCATTGTCCCTGCTGCCGAGGTTGAAGGTGCTGCAAGTGTGATGCACGCTTCTACGTCGATAGGGGAAGTCGACAACATTGCATCACTCATTCTTTACGCTCTCTCTCTGAGCAGTAAGCCGTCAGTCCCGGGTGAGTCCAGCACTCCTTTGGTTCGAAGTTCCGAGCGATTGGCGGCGAAGCGCCGCACTCAAGACGGAGGATCTCTAGAGACTCTGTACTTCACTCCCATGATGCCGCGGGGTAAGAAACGTGACGGCGCAATTAAGGATCGCAAATTGGAAAGCAGCATCACGTCGCTCAGCGAGCTCACTCTCGACTCCACCAAGAAGCTGAGCTCTTCGGTCAAGAGACGCCGCACAACGCAAGTCATCAACATCACTCTGACCAAGGTGTGTGGGGGGAGGGGCACGGAAATGCACACCTTTTTATCGCTTTACTTGCGTACTCGCGATACTTGCTGTCTTTAATGTCCTGCACAATAGAATTTATTTTATTTATTTATTTATTTTCCCCTGCTGCATACCTAGGGTGCCTCCTCCCGAATGGAACAGTGATCTTGATATTGTTTTATTTATTTTATTTGTTTGTTTATTTATTTTATGTGCATTTTAACCTGCATGAGCAAGTCTGACAGCTCTAATCGATAGGGGTGTAACGATACATCGCGACGCAAAAACGTGACGATGTGCATCGTGGAGATCTGCGATATCAGGTGTATTCTATTAATTATCGCACTGTTTGACCACCAGAGGTCGCAATCAACGTAACCTGCACCACCACGTCATGCGACACGCCTAACTATAGGGTCGTTATTAGCAACAGGTGAAGAGAGACGCGCCGTTGTCTTTTAAATCTGAGAAAATGACGATAAATCAGGTTTTGACGCAAATTCTCGGAGTTTTTCTGCCTGTAATAAACTTTGACACCTCGACTTTAAGAAAACATGAATATATTTCACCAACACGACGCGGAAAATGTTTTTATTTGCTCGCTAACCTGCCGACAGGCTCCAGTCTCAGTACGCTGACGCTGTTATTAAATTTTTTTTTTAAACTAGGAATTTTAAACCTCCGTTCCTGGTGTTTTCTTGGATTACTAAATATAATTTTTTGTTTACAAATATACACAGGCAAAAATGCACATTGTTTACGCTTCAGAAATAAAAAAAAGCTGCTTCTTTTTTGTCATTTTTCTTTTCAAATTAAAAAAAGAAATATTTTGAGTATCGTGACGATATCGAATCGTGAACGAAGTGCATCGTTACACCCCTAACTAATCGATGGTTAGGATGATTTTGACTTCTGCTTGTTTGATTTGTATTGTGCTCCTGTAGAAAACCCCTCGCGGCGGCGGTGCGGAAGACGCAGACGAGTCTTTCAGCCTGCATTCGACTCGGTCGCAGCCCAATCTTGCCTCCCAAAAAACACGCCCCGCCTCTGCAGAGATCTTCGAGGAGCCGAACAAACTTTTCGGCCTGCCTGGATATCGGCGTAGCCATGTGCCCGGCAACGCCCCCGCACGCAGTGAGTAAAACACATGTCCACACTTCAATTGTAGCGCTGCCCAAACCCTAAACATTTCAAATTGCATCACGAGTAAGTCCACTAGACTGTTTTTGAATTGTAACATCATCTTGAATGTCATAAAGGTGCCTTCTTATCGCCTCCTTTATTTTTGTTCTACTTTTTTTGTGCGTGTAGGCACGAGTACGTTCTGCGTGGGAGCCGAGTACGAGCCCGAGCACGTTGCTGATGACTGGATGAGAATCGCAGAGCTGCAATCGCGCAACAAGGCCTGTTTGCCTCATCTGAAGAGCAGCTACCCACTGGAGTCCAGGGTACAAAGACCGTCAGACTTTATTTCTGCCCCAACATGCTGCCTACCTTGGCGTCCAGGCAACCAGATGCATTGCGTTATGTCTTATCCCGTATCGGCACATGTTTAATTACCCATTCAGTGTACGCTAAGCTTCGTATTAGCATCTCTCCTCTCTGCTCGTTGTAGCCCAGTGAAGAACACGGGCTGTGTCTTAAATGCTGGTGTCGACCCAAAGGCGCGTACTCTAGCTCGCTAAATCTAGCCCTGGGCTCGACCCCTGGTTGGTTACGACCACGTTTGTTCGTTAGTCGTGATCATGTTGTTGATTCTATTCTATTAATAAACCGGTCGTGCTGTTCTACCCTGCAGCCCAGTCTGGGTTACTCGCGCCTCCCCATCACCGACGACGACGTTCGCAGCGGCGATCCTGACGAGACAATTCGCCGCGCCTCCATGATCCCCGCCCAGCTCGTGGATTCCGTCGCCGCCCACCGCACCTCTCTGGCTCCGCCTGCTCTGACGGCTCATGGCCACGCCCCCTCGCAACGCGCACCCCAGGTCCCGAGAGCACGGGAAGTGCGGTCTGCGCGCAGCCCACTGGCCTGCAAACGGCCTGCGGGGCAGGTACAGGACTTGGACACGCCCGAGGTGAGGCCATTCGTGTCCTCTTCCACCATCATTGCAGTAGATACCTTTAAATGACCGCCTTTTAAATAAAATTAAAAAAAAAAATTAATCAGTTTATATTTGTTGCGCAGGCTAAGAAGCTAGCGAGCTGCTTCCCTCGGACCCCTAAAGGGAGGAACCTTCGTTCCGCCAACTCTCAGAACGCACCGCCCTCTCCGGTATGTGTGTGGGTGTGTCCTTTTATTCATATGGCACCTCTGATACTCAAAGCCATGCTCCAATTCAAAAGTCTAGTGCCTTTCTGACACATAAGGTCACGTTACAATTGAAATATGTAATTGACGTGTGTGTGTGTGGCAGGCTGACAGGCGGCAGTCCACAGCCTTCATGATCGATAATACGCCTAAAAAAGCAACGCGCAGCGACAGCAGGCTGCCGTGGGGCTTCAACAAGCGGCGGAAATCCCCGCGCAACGCCAGCACGAAGTCGCCCAATGTCACCAGCAGCACAAAGAAGGTACGCGTGGGGTCAAAGTTCACGGCCATTAGCCCTAACCTTAGAGTGTCTTCCACTTTAGTGAGGGGGGGTTCAAAACGGACATCGCTAGGACAAGTCTGACCCTGAGGTGTGTGTGTGTCCGAACAGTACCTGACCTTCGGGGGTCTCCTCTAAATAACACCAGGTAACAGTGTGTGCGTGTCACTTTTATTTCCTCTCCCCTTGTGGTGAAGGGAGCACGGTGCGCACTGGGTGGTGTCCCATTCAGCACATGCATGTTCACATGAGGAGCCGGATTAACCTTCGTCCTTTAATAACCCACTCTTTTTGTCCCTCTCTCTTCGTCTCTCGCAGTTGATGAAGTTCAGGATGAAGATTTGAGACCGTCCTCCTTCCTCTAAACGTGCAATATATACACATCGTTTGGCATGATGATGAATTTTCTCTAATTGTTGGGTTGTGGATGTTTTCTTGTACTTCTGTATATTGAGGAATGTTCCTCAGGTCACTTATTTCCAGAGGGTTGTAAATATTTTCAATTTATCCCTCAGCATTTTTAAATGCTTCCGGTTTGTCCGTTTGCTCCGTCTCTCATCATGGCCTTTTTTTTAATTTTTATATAAATACACACACACATACATACATAGTGATGTATTTGACTTTTTTCTTTTTCTTTTTCTCCCCCATATGTATTTTTTAATGTTTTGCCCTTGGCAAAAAAATAAAAACTCTCATTAAAGTGACTGTCTGGTGTCTTTTTTTTTTTTTTTTTTTTTTTTTTTTTTGTGTGTGACTGTTTTCCACTTGTATTATTTCTTTACAAATTGTTGGCACCCACCGATGATCCCATGAAGTCGAACTCATTTTGAGTTTGGGACATTTTCGGTATGGGGGTCCCCGAGCGTTCCTTATTTTCATTTCACAAAGGGTGACGACCCTGGTCCATAGTATGCGCTTTTTAAAAGACGCCGTCTTCGGTTACATTGTTTGTTTTTTCTCCTGGGCTTCTGCATTAGTTTAATTTATTTTTATTTTTTTAAACAAACCAAAAAAATGACAGTAGCCACGTGCTGATATTTTTATTTAACTTTATTTATTTCTGATATCGTTGAATTATGAAATGCTTACATTAAGAAATATTTTACCAGTTCTGTCCTCCACTGCCAGGCTCTTGTGTACAGACCCCTTCTAGGACATTTTTCTAAATTAGTAAAATAAAATAAAAAATTATTATTATTATTTTTTTTTTAAACAAAGTGTTTTTTATTTAGAGATATATATATATATATATATATATATGTGGGGTTTTTTTAGGCTCCTTTAAAAAAATATATATATATATATATATATATTCTATGCCAAGGCACTAAAAAGCACGTGTTTGTGGAGACGTGTCACGTGTGCATTGTGCGCGTCACTTTGTCACAGACTCTGACGCCATGACGCAATCAAAAGGCGACGCGCACGCGCACGCGGAAGTGGCGCGCTGGTCCAGCCGGTTTGTCGGTGGTGTGCGCGTGATTTTATTTTACTTCACGGTAATGTTCTAACGCTATATCATGTGTAATAACTGCAAGGAAGCCCGAATGCTGTGTCGGAAATTGCGTCATTACAGCTGTTGCCTGTTGCTGTGACGTTTAGAGCAAAGACGTAGTTGTTGATATGGCAACTGTGATGTCATGTCTTGCAGGGGAAGAGGAGCCACGTGACCGTCTGAGACATGAGCGACTCGGAGGTGGACAGGTGACGTGTTCCCTAATGTTCTGCAGCCTGTTAACACACACACACACACACACTCTCACACACTCACACACACACACACACACACACACACACACTCACACACACCTCACACACACCTCACACACACACACACCTCACCTCACACACACCTCACACACACACACCTCACACACACACACCTCTCTCACACACACCTCACACACACCTCACACACACACCTCACACACACCTCACCTCACCTCACACACACACACCTCTCACACACACACACACACACACACCTCACACCTCTCTCACACACACCTCACACACACACCTCACACACACCTCACCTCACCTCACACACACACACCTCTCACACACACACAC
>JAOUQW010000047.1:5434398-5458155 GCA_028565825.1 Olivaichthys viedmensis | reverse complement strand
CTGTGTTAATTCAACTTTACTCGAACACTAGGTGTTAATTCTGCTTTAATTCAACACTGTGTTAATTCAACTTTACTCGAACACTAGGTGTTAATTCTGCTTTAATTCAACACTGTGTTAATTCAACTTTACTTGAACACTAGGTGTTAATTCTGCTTTAATTTAACACTTTAGGTGTTAAGTCAACACTGTGTTAATTCAACTTATTTCAAGCCACGTTGTTAATGCAACACTTTATATGTTAATTCAACATTGAAGCTGTTTCATTCAACTTTAACTCAACACCGTAGGCATTAATTCAACACTGTAACAGTTTAAGAGTTAACACTCTAAGAGTTGAAGCTGTAGGTGTTCATGCAATCAACACTGTAGATGTTAACATGTAAACATGTAGATGTAGATGTAAAAATAAGGTGTTGAATTAACAATTAATTAATTAAATTTGAACTCAACACTGCCACGGGTATTAACTAATCATTACATGTTAATTCGGCACTCGAAGCATTAATTCAACACTTTAATGATGGTGTTAATTCAACACCTTATTTTCACGCTAGATTTAATTCTACACTGTTGGAACTAATTCAACACTTTGAGCGTTAACACTACGAGTTCATTCTAAAGGTGTTAATTCAGCACCCTAGGTTGTAATTAAAAACTGTAAGAGTTGATTTTTTGGGTGTTAATTCTGCACTCTATAGAGTTATTTCAACACAGTGTGTGCTAAATCAGCTTCAAGTCAACACTGTGTTAATTCGACTTTATCTCAGCACTGAATGTGTTCATTTAATACTGCGTTCAGACGAAACTTGTGAATTGGGTCGTCGAACACGCGACACACTCGCCGTTCAAGTGGTTAAAACTGTGAAAACGCTGTTGCTAGGCAACTGGGCAATCTGAACACCTAGAATAAGCTAGCTATAATGACTGATGAATTATTTAGCTAGCTAGCACGTAGCCGTTAAGTCTTTGATACGGACGATGTAAAGGCGCAGTGACAGTGGAAACGAGTGTGTGTGTGTGTTAACGCTGTGTGTGTGTGTTCAGGTGGCATGGCTCGGTGTGAGTGTGTGGCTCTTTTGGAGGACGTTCATGCTGTACTACAGTGGAGCGCAGTATTACTACTTACGCAACATGCTGGGGGTAAGACCGAACACACACACACACACACACACACACACACATACGTGCATTCCTAGTCAAATTTGATTGAGTCGTTCCAGAATGTGTGTGTGTGTGTGTGTGTAGGGTCAGTCTGGTGTGTGTGTGTATCGGAATGTCACACACTCCTGCAAAACAATAATTGTTGTCACAAGTGGATGCGTAATGTCACACACACACACACGCACACACACACAAGCAGGCGCGAAATGTAAATGCCTTGATGCACACTGTGTGTGTGTGTGTGTGTGTGTGTGTGACAGTGTGTTTCCTCGCTGCAGCAGGCGTGTAATGGCATGTCCACTTCTACAAAGAGAGCACAAAGATCACACACAGAATATTAGAGGGGCTCACACACACACACACATACACGCACAAGCCTGTCATGAATATGTGTTAAAATCCTAGTGAACTTCTGAATGAAACTTTACGTGTTTTGTGTGTGTGTGTGTGTGTGTGTTCAGCTAGGACTGTGCGTGAGCCGAGCATCGGCCTCCATCCTGAACCTGAACTGCAGCCTCGTCCTGCTGCCGATGTGCAGATCCGTCCTCACTGCACTGAGGGGGCAAAGACAGGTGAGAGAGAGAGAGACAGAGAGACAGAGAGATAGAGAGAGAGGGAAAGAAAGTGAAACGGAAAGAGAAAAACCGATATAGAGACTTAGAGACAGACAGATTCATGGTCAGATAGACACGTATCTGAGATAAACCTTTTTGCTAAGCCGTCACGTTTGCTGAAATTTCCTGAAACAGAGAAACTGAGAATATTATGCCACTGTTTATCATCTTTTTCTGTCTCTCAGGTGAACAGCAGAAAAGTGCGTCGGTTGTTGGACAAAAGTAGAGCCTTCCATGTGGCGTGCGGCGTCGCTATATGTGTCTTCTCAGGTGAGTTATTGTCGTATTGTTAGCTGTAGCAAATTGATCAAGGTATAGACCAAATCACAATGTTTGTACACGTACAGGTTGGCGGTAGCGGTCAACACACAAACATAAGAGGCTGAGACAAAACATTAGCGATATAACGCTGAAACTTTGTTGCGTTTGAAGCTGTAACGCCAAATTGACCTCGATACACGACAGATTTGTTCATTTTTTTACCCCGTTTTCCAGATTTTAACGCCTGTCTGTGTGTTGTCTGAATTGTTTTCTTTTCCCTTGCTGGTTTCATTGTACGATGTCTTGTTCGCGCTGCGCTTTCGGCTCGCTCCCCCAGTTCCACAGTACAGAAACGGTGATTTGTTAAGTTTAAGGCTCACTACGTGAGTTTAACAACCTCCATCCATATCAAACTAAGATGTCTGACACAGATATCTGTGTTTTGACTTTTTCAAAACGTTTTTTTTTTTGCCAACGCAGTTCGACAACCCTCCGAAAAACCGCGAGCGTTAATCTACAATACAACGAGACGTTCAATACTGGTTTTTCGACTAACTTGAAGTACGTCGCGAAAAGTCGATGCTAAACTCGCACGGCCCTGTTAATCGTAAAGTTATCGATGTGGGAAGAACAATTACAACAACAAAAAACTGAATTTAACAGCTTTAGTATCATACAGCTTGGCTAATATCAAGATCGACGACATTTCGAGCGTCTAGCTCGTCGAACTGTGAGTATTTAGAGGTACTCGATATCTGAATATTTTAATATTTAATCACAAGATCACTCAAAGCGTTTTGAGTGATCCCCCCCACCCCCCAATACTTTGGTTAAATCACTAAAAATCCACCCTGAAGTAAGTTCTTTGCTGTTGTGACCAAAACATCTGAACTAGCACAACTAGCCGTAAGCAATTGATTCAAAGCCTCTCAAGAAGCTAACTATAACCAACCACAACAAGCCCCAGCTAGTACAACTCATAGCTAAAAAAAACAACAGCTACTCTTCAGATGAATAGCCACATTTTACTAAATGTAGCTCTATTAGTTACTACATGTCATGACTAATCAAGCTACTAGCAATCTAGCTAACCACAGCCACAGCCACAGCTAGCATTCTAACTACTGTTTCTATTCAGGTTTGGGTATTAACAGCCTTATTTTATTTCCCGGTTTTGACATTAGTAGGTCTAATCAAGCTACTAGCAATCTTGCTGCCCACAGCTAAACACAGCTAGCCACAACTTTGTAATGTGTGGCTAATTAATTCAGACCAGTGCTGAAATCTAAGGGTACCGGCTGTGCGCCGCCGGCTGACAGGTGTGTGTGTGTGTGTGTGTGTGTGTGTGTGAGAGAGAGAGAAAAAGAGAGACACCCAGACAGTACTGGAATGTACTCCATATTTCCTGCCTCAGGACGTTTTTGGTCTTGTTCTAATTACAGAGTTCCTAAGTTCTGAGGCGGCCTGTTACCACGCCAACAACACCCCAATAAACCGTAAACTAGTCCACGAGGGGTAAAAAGAGAGTGAGACACACACACAGAGAGAGAGAGAGAGAGACAGACAGAGGAAGAGAAAGGTAGAGAGAGAAAGAGAGACAGATTATCAGCTGTTGAACAGATCCTGAGTCCTGCATACCTAGCGCATGCTGTCAGACGTCTCCTCAGGGGGTAGTGTGTGTGTGTGTGTGTGTGTGCGCGACTTCAGGACATTCAATGCCGCTAAGAAAACAATTTTCAATCGACCAGACCACAGTGGGGACATTGTACACTACAGAGCCCACCTTAAAATAGAACGAGGACTTAGCGGCTAAGCCGAAAGTGCCTCGTCGATGGTTGATGCTACACGCTGGAGCTAGTCGACATTGATAGCTAAGGATGTCATAAAACATCGAAATATATTGGTTACCGATCAGCACGTTGTTTTGTCAATAAATTCTCAAGCCATTTTCTGGGTTTTTTTTCAGTTGTTTGGCTTTTGAATGGAACAATTGGGCCACCACTAGTGGGAGATGCAACATTACAGCGCCTTTCCATTGCCAAGATGGCATGTTCTGAAGGCTCCTGTCTCATTGTCGCATTTTATAGACGCACTACATTTTTTGGCGGTACATCCGGGTGTTAATAGTGCACACAGTGAAGAGGGAACACAGTACTCGCACTAAAAGTACGCAAAGTACGCCATTTGGGACGCAGATCCTGGAATTACACTTGGCATTGACCGCTAAACGAAACATCCACGGGTTCCGGCATATTGAGAAACGCTTGTCAACTCTGAGCTGTCCGAATATTTTGCCGCGTGAAGCTGTGAATAACACAAGAGTGGGCCGCCCGCGGGGGGAATATTCAAAATACGGCGCTAGAGTAGTCAAGTGTAGTGTGTATAGTGTAAGAGTATAGTGCATAGTGCATGATTTGAGAGAGAGAGCCCTAGAGCTTGTTGCTAGCAAGGTAGTAAAACACAAAAGTGAAATGATTACAGTTATACCATCTACTCCAACCTTCCAACGGGGCGTGTGTGTGTGTGTGTGTGTGTGTGTGTTGCACAGTGGTTCATGTGAGTGCACACCTGGTGAATGTCGTCAGCTTCTCTGTCCGATTCTCAGACGAGTTTCCCGACCTCAATGTAGCACATTACCGGGGCCAGGTAATACACACACACACACACACACACACACACACAGTATCTCTCTCTTTGTCTCTAACCAAGTATGATCACACAGAGCTGTGTCTTTTAAAATTCCGTTTTCATCATGCACTAATTAAACACTCGCACAAAGACCTGGATGGAAACACACACAGTAATAACATTTGTGTGTGTGTGTGTGTGTGTGTGTGTGGTTGCAGGATCCCCGTGTCCTCGTCCTGACCACAGGTGAGTCACAGGTCACAGGTCATTCTGACCCTCAGAGTAACAAGGTAAACTTTGCGTATATTTGACGTATATTTGTGCCAAAAGTATTAAACAAAGTCATCAAGATCCGCAAAGCAAAACGTTGAGTATCAAAATCCTAAAACTGATGTTGCAAATAAAAATAGTAGGAATTAAAACTTAAACTCAATCGAGCCAAAAGACATGCTATTTGTTCTCAATTTTTTTCTGGATTTTTGCGTCAGACTTTCATTTTTGTGAATTGGGTACATTGGCCACAAATGTACCACAAGCAAGGCATTAGCTAATGTAATGGGAATGTAACTACATAGTAGCTAGCTAGACACATGCTGCTGAGCCCTCAGTGAAACATATGCTGCCCAAGCTGGAGCTTCAGCTGCATTTTACTGATCGGGACTGCAATGTTAGATGAAATGGCACAGTTTATGGAGTGGGCGTGGCTAAAGGGTCAATGAATGTGTCACTCAAAGTACCAACATACATTTGAGATGTCGTCTTCAAACGCATAACGTCTGTGAAAAATGCGTCAAGCAAAATCCAGAAGCAAGAAAACGCATCGACAACTGCTATCAGGAGGACCCTGATACTCAGACCAACAGACAGACAGACAGTCATGCAGTCAGACAGACACTCCGACAAACAGACAGACAGAAAGTCAGACAGACAGACACTCAGACAGACATACATTCAGACAGGCAGACACCTGAGACAGGCCGACAGAGACACGCAGACACTGAGACAGACACTCAGATGGACACTCAGACAGACAATCAGACAGACAGACACTCAGACAGGCCAACAGACAGACACGCAGACACTCAGATGGACACTCAGACAGACACTCAGACAGACACTCAGACAGACAGACACTCAGACAGACACACTCAGAAAGACAAACAGACAGGCAGACACTCAGACACTCAGATGGACACTCAGACAGACACTCAGACAGACACTCAGACAGACAGACACTCAGATGGACACTCAGACAGACACACTCAGAAAGACAAACAGACAGGCAGACACTCAGACAGACAGACAGACAGACAGATAGAGACAGTCAGACAGACAGACAGATGGACAGACAGCTGACGTTCTAGTAAGAACATCTAATCAGACATGAATTGTAGTGTTTGGGAGCCGGAGATTGATGATTGATTTTGTTTCCTCCACTCTGATTGGCCAGTTCCTGGGATTACTGGTGTCTTATTGGTGCTGATTTTATTCCTGATGTTTACAGCGTCTTCGCACAGCATACGGTAAATCTGTCTCTCCTTCTCTTCTCTTCTCTCCTCTCTTCTCTCTTCTCTTCTCTTCTCCTCTCTTCTCTTTTCTTCTCTTCTCTTTTCTTCTCTTCTCTTCTCTTCTTTTCTCATCTCTTCTCTTCTCTCTTCTCTTCTTTTCTCCTCTCTTCTCTTCTTTTCTCCTCTCTTCTCTTCTCTCTTCTCTTCTCTTCTTTTCTCCTCTCTTCTCCTCTCTTCTCTCTTCTCTTCTCTTCTCTTTTCTTCTCTTCTCCTCTCTTCTCTTCTTCTCTTCTATTCTCTTCTCCTCTCTTCTCTTCTCTTTTCTTCTCTTCTCTTCTTCTCCTCTCTTCTCCTCTCTTCTCTTTTCTTCTCTTCTCTTCTCTTCTTCTCTTCCCTTCTCTTTTCTTCTCTTTTCTCTTCTCCTCTCTTCTCTTCACTTCTCTTCTCTTTTCTCTTCTCTTCTTTTCTCTTCCCTTCTCTTTTCTCTTCTCTTCTCTTCTTTTCTCTTCCCTTCTCTTTTCTTCTCTCTTCTCTTTTCTTTTCTTTTCTTCACTTTATGTCTACTCTTACCTTTTTTCTTATTTCCTTTCCTCTCTTCTCTTGATCCTTTTTTCTTTTTTTCCCTTTTCTTTTTCTCTCTTCTTCCTCTGTTTATTCTTCTCTTTTCTCCTGTACTCTCCTTTTCTTCCTTTCTATTGTCCCCTGTCTTAATCACTCTTTTTTTTAAAATCATAATTCCCATTCTCCTTTTTTCTCCTCTGTTTTTTTTCTCTCATTTCCCCCTTTCTCTTTACTCCTCTCTTTGATTCTATTATCCTTTCTTTTTTTATTCTCCAGTCTTCTCTCTTCTCCGCTCTTTTCTTTTCTTGGTTTCCTGATTTTTCTCTTTATTTTATTCTCTTCTGTTATATTTCTTTTTCTCTTCTCTTTTCTTCTGTCATATTATTTTCCTCTTTTCTCATTTCTTCTCCTCTCTTCACAAGTGGGCACTTGTAAACTGCCATCTGACCCAAAGCTAACCCCAAGCGCGCACACACACACACACACACACACGCATACACACTCCACTGTGATTACAGTGTCTTTGAGTGCGCCTTTCTCTGATTGAAGTGGGTTTTCTCGCCCGAGGCTCTTCAGAGGCGGTTGTGTTCAAATTGCAGTGTGACGAGGGTTTCAATAGGCTGAATGACCAGCTCTTGTCCTCAACAATAAGAGACGGCCCTCACTTCCCTTTAAAGGGGCTCTCTGAAAGGGCACTTGACACTCGCTCCCTTGAGGAGGAATAAGGGGCCTTTCATCTCATCTCAGATCCATCCCTCCGCTCCAGCAGTGTTCTCAATGCACACTCACCCACTTCCCCTAATCACTACTAAGTGCACATCACCTACGGATCGCCTCTGTCTTTTCCCCTGTTTTTCCTTTCTTTTATGTATTTGTTCTTTCTTTTCCTTTTTTTCATTCATCATTCTCTCTTCTTTTCTGCCTTCCTTTTGTAAATTCATTTATTAATATTTTCTTTTATCCATGTTTCTTTTTTTCTCACTTGTTCTATTGTTCATTTATTTATTTTATTCATTTGCTCTTTCTTTCTTTTTCCATTCTTTTTTGTCCTTTTTTCGATCAGTTATTTGTCTTTTTTTCTGTCTATTGTTTGTGCATTTGTTTTTGTCCTTCTCTCTTTCGTTCATACATTGTTCTTTTTTCCATTTGTGTATTTAAAAATTTTTTTTTTTGCTTACTTTAGTTCTTTCGTTCGTGATTTTTTTTCTGTACCCTTCCTTTCTAGAGAATTGCTCGACGTGCTGTTTGTGTGTGTGTGTGTGTGTGTCTGCAGAGTTTGCAGCTATGAGATCTTCTGGTACACTCACAATCTCTTCATCCTCTTCTACATCACACTGATGTTGCACATGCTGGGGTAAGATCACACACACACACACACACACAAAATCTTCGTGGACGCTCTAAATTTAATTCAGCTCAAAGGGGACAAGTTGTGTCAGTTATAGCCCAATGCGGCATCTAGCTTTCCTATACCCATGCTCCCTGTCCTACAGAGGGGCTTTGAAGTACCAGACGAACGTGGAAGCCCACCCACCCGGCTGCGTGTTGGCCAATCAGACCAGCTCCGACACGTGGACCAACCCGGAGCCAGAAAGAGAGAAGGGTTCGCCCAGGGTGTGCCATGAAGATGCCAAGTTTCAACCTCACTTTCCCCAGGTTTGTGTGTTCTTTTGTGTGTGTGTGTGTGTGTGTGTGTGTTTGATAAGATTGTGTTACATATACCGTACATTTGCGTGTGTGTTGGCATCATCGTAATATAGCTATAATTATAATGAACATAAACTGGAGATTCAATACCTGTTTGTTAATGAGTGTGTGTGTGTGTGTGTGTGTGTGTGTGTGTGTGTGTGTGTAGACATGGATGTGGGTCTCGGCTCCTCTCTGTCTGTACTGTGCGGAGAGAGTGTACCGCTACGTGAGGGGCAGAACTCCCGTTACCGTGGTGTCTGTCACCAGGCACCCCTGTGATGTCATCGAGGTGCGCATGCTGAAGAACGGCTTGAAGCCCCGCCCAGGGCAGGTGAGCCCCGCCCATATATATGATGTCATTACAACACTTGGATTCGTTTCAGCATATTTAACTGCATACGTGTGTGTGTGTGTGTGTGTGTGTGTGTGTTCCTCAGTACATTTTGCTGAACTGCCCAAGTGTGTCATCATTTGAAAACCATGCGTTCACTCTGACTGCGGTGAGTATGTGTGTGTGTGTGTGTGTGTACCTATTTTTAATTGTTTCTATGTGCTATGTGTTTAGTTGTGTGGATGATGATGTAATGGTTCTGTAGATACACACAAGGGACTTTCCAGGAAGTGTGTGAGTATGTGTGTGTGTGCGAGTATGTGTGTGTGTGTGTGAGAGACTCACTCTGTGTTTTTGCCCTTCAGTGTCCAACACAGAACAAAGACACATTTGGGATTCATATTCGAGTGCTTGGGGATTGGACGGGTGAGACAGACACACACACCCCCACACACCCCCACCCACACACACACACCCCTCCACACACACTTTTGACTTAACTCTGTTTTTCATAATGAAGCTTATTACTTGTCTTTTTTTCCTCTCTGTCTCTCTGCAGAATGTTTTTCTCAGCTGTTGCTTCCTGAGTCGGAACACTCCGAGATCCTTCCCATGATGCATCAGCGGAGATACCCCAAGTACGTCCCTTTGCATGTATATGTGTGTGTATGTGTGTGTGTGGGAAAAATGTTCTGCCTTATCTTCCTGAATGGTGAAAGGTTATGACCTACTGACCTCTTAGCCACTTTGGGATTAGATTGTGTAAACTCTGTGTGTGTGTGTGTGTGTGTGTGTGTATGTGTGTGTATGTGTGTGTGTGTGTGTGTATGTGTGTGTTTTACACAAAAGTGCCTTTTCACAATGAAACAATGAGAATGACTCATGGAAACTCATCTGCTTCCGGATTGTGTGTGTGTGTGTGTGTGTGTGTGTGTGTGCATTTGTACTTGTATATGTATCTGTGTTCTCATTTTGTGTGTACACTGTGTGTGTGTGTGTGTGTTTTTGTGTGTATATGTACATAATGTGTATGATCTTTTTTAATAGTTTTTTTTGTTTGTTTTTTGTTTTTTAAATTCTCAGTATATTTGAAATTCAGTTTCGTTTTAGTTCTTTAGTTCTTAGTGGTTTTGTTAGTTTTTATCAGTTTTTTATTTATTTAATTTTTACGTTTTAGTTTCAGTTTTCGTTTTTAGTTCTTTTAGTTTTCTTGATAAGCCTGTGGATCACTGCTGTGCACGTTCAAGTTTTTTTTTTTTTTTTTTCCTCCCCTGTACAGTGTGCTATTGTTAAAAAATAGGCATCTACATTTTTGGCATCCATCAGATCGGTATGCATTCATGTTTGGGTTTTTTTTGTGGCCGTGTCCCTTGGTGGAGATCAGTGACCCCGTTTCCACCTGGTCGTTTCATTTGAGTATCAGGATTATATCCACATAAACATGAAAGTGTAAATGCACCCGAGACGCATTTGAAACAGATTTACATCCGATCATCGCTCTAAACCACTTCAGGAGGATCTGAGACGCATTTTAGCCTCATGTTCTACAAGTGTAATAAGCCACATTTACCAACCAAAAACCCTCCCAATAGGTGACGCACGGCTCCATCAATGCGCCTTTATAAACGTTAGCGTGATTAAAAAACGGCACAAAAAATCACGATCTTTGACGCGGCGACCGTCTTGTTCATAAAACGACTTTAAAAAAAGGAACAACACAGGAAGCTGGTGGTCGAATGTTTAATGAGCTGATTTGCATATTAACGCGTAATACAGCAATCGGATTTCAGTCTGGCTAACCGGAGACGCGTTGTAAGTGTAAATGCATGTGGTTAAAAAATCCAGATACAAGACGCATGAAACCACTAGGTGGAAACGGGGTCAGTGTTTCCTATTGTATGGAAAGAAGCGTTTGATTTTTTTTTTTTAATCACCTTTTTACACTCACGTTTGGAAATGTAAATTTGCGGCATGTAACCATGTTGGCTCCTCCCATTCCGCCGAGCACAAAAAGTATTCAGAGTAATTTCTGATATTACCTGAATTCATGTTGATGCTATTGTAACAACAATAATAATGACAATATTATAATTTCCAAGGAAGTGTGTGTGTGTGTGTGTGTGGATTCACGTGGCTTCCTTTGGCGTCTATTGTTTTCTGTAAGAAGACAGACATCTTAGAGTGATCATATCCTTTTGTTTGAGACGTTGTTTTGATTGGTCACTGTGCTGTGTGGCTCCACCCCCAGGCTGTATGTGGACGGTCCGTTCGGCAGTCCATCTGAGGAAGTGTTTCATTACGAAGTGAGTGTGTGTGTGGCCGGAGGGATCGGCGTCACACCCTTCGCCTGCATCCTACACACTCTGCTGTGAGTATCACTGTGAGTATCTCTGCTGTGTGTGTCTGTGATGTGTGCTTTCGAGTGTGTGTACCTGCATACGTTTACCTGTGTGTGTGTGTGTGTGTTTACCTGTGTGTGTGTGTGTGTTTACCTGTGTGTGTGTGTGTGTGTGTGTGTTTACCTGTGTGTGTGTGTGTGTGTTTACCTGTGTGTGTGTGTGTGTGTGTGTTTACCTGTGTGTGTGTGTGTGTTTACCTGTGTGTGTCTGTGATGTGTGCTTACGAGTGTGTGTACCTGCATACGTTTACCGCTGTGTGTGTGTGTGTTTACCTGTGTGTGTGTGTGTGTGTGTTTACCTGTGTGTGTGTGTGTTTACCTGTGTGTGTGTTTACCTGTGTGTGTGTGTGTGTTTACCTGTGTGTGTGTGTGTTTACCTGTGTGTGTGTGTGTGTGTTTACCTCTGTGTGTGTGTGTGTGTGTTTACCTGTGTGTGTGTTTACCTGTGTGTGTGTGTGTGTGTGTTTACCTGTGTGTGTGTGTGTGTTTACCTGTGTGTGTGTGTGTGTCTGTTTACCTGTGTGTGTGTGTGTGTGTGTGTTTACCTGTGTGTGTGTGTGTTTACCTGTGTGTGTACCTATTTGTGTAGTTGTGAGTGTGTACTCGTGTGTTTATCTGTTTCACTGCGTGCATTTACTTGCATGCGTGTGTGTTTACCTTTTTCTGTGTTTCTATATTTTCTGCCTGTGTGTGTACCCATGCATGTACCTATTTGTGTACCTGTGTGTGTGTACCTGTGTGTGTGTGTGTTAACCTGTGTGTTTATCTGTGTGTGTAACTGTGTTTACCTGTGTGTGTTTTTCTCGGTGTGTATGTGTTTCACGAAGCGGGCTTGTTTAAAACAACCTCCAGACTTGGCTCCTGAGTATTGTTTTAGCCCGGTGGAACCATGACGTCACATGGCTTGTCCAATAGAATTGAATAAAGCTTCGACATTAGCCTGACACAAAGCGAGTTTGTCCAAAAGCTTATGTTGTCATAGTAACGGAGTTGGGCTTAAGATTAGCTTCCTTCATAGAACCGTAACTGACGAAAACGAGCTGCGACACGAAGGAATGATAACCCTTTACCCTATTGACCTGTGTGTGTGTGTGTGTGTGTGTGTGACAGTGATGACTGGTGTCACTATAGGCTGCAGAGACTCTACTTTGTGTGGGTGTGTCGAGAGCTGCAGTGTTTCTACTGGTTCGCTGAACTGCTGTGTAGTTTACATCGCAAGGTAGCGCGCACACACACACACACACACACACACACACACAATGAACCCAGGCATAAACCGTGATGGTCTGTATTGCCATCTGATGGTGAGAGTAACAACTGCACTCCTGTCTCTCTGTCTTTCATTCTGAAGTTGTGGGAGGAGAATCGTCCTGATTTCCTGAATATTCGTCTGTATCTCACAAATACGCACAAGCTGCAGGTAAAACACACACACACACACACACACTCATCACACCAAGCCATAATCAACATACCATATTTAACCTTATAATTTAAGTAATTATTATTATAAATGACAGTATTATTAATTATAAGTACTCTGTATGTTTAGTCATAAATTTTTCTATCTGTTTTTAAAGTATAAAGAATGTCTTTTAAACAGAACCTCACAGAGGAAAAGTACCGCCCCCTGAGTTCCAGGCTTCTGGTTGGTCGACCCAGATGGAAGCTTCTTTTTCAGGAGATAGGGCGAGCCAATCAGCAGTAAGTACTGGATCGTGCATAAAATTAGCTTGATTTACTAATAGAATAAATCTATATGTAATTGCTGTCTATAGGTCCTGTTTACAAAAATCATATATATGTTAAATCAAAATAAGTCAAAATAAATGTCAAAATAACTTAGTAATATTAGAGGATATGATAATAATCAAGTTCTAGACAATTTTGGCCTGAGAGCAATAAGTTAATTTCTTGACTTCATATTTAACTTCACATCATTTTAAGAATTAGATCTAGGAACTAGAAGAACTAGGTGGCTAGAGCTAGGAACAGGGAGGACCAGGGAACTACAACTACGAACTAGGAGAACTAGGGAACTAGAGCTAGCAAGTACGAGGAGTAGTGAAACTAGAGCTTTGAACTGGAAGACCTAGGAACTAAGACTAGGATCTAAGTGGACTAGGGAACTAGAGCTTGGAGCTAGGAGAACTAAGGAACTAGTTGGGAACTCCACAGACAAGGAAAACTACTGCCTGGAACTTGAAGGACTAGGGAACTAGATCTAGGGACTATAGAACCTAGCTAGTATAACCAGGGAACTAGATCTAGGAACTAGGAGGACTAGGGAAATAGACCTAGGAAGTGGAAGAACTAGGACATTAGAGCAAAATGTAACTTCATAACATAATTGTTTACATTATTTTAACTGTGGAACTAGAGCTAGGAACTAAAAGAACTAGAGCTAGGAACTAGGAGGTCTAGGTAACTAGAGCTAGGAACTAGGAGGACCAGGGAACTAGAGCTAGGAAACTAGAACTAGAACTACGGGAGCTAGTACTATGAACTAGGAGAACCAGCGAGCTAGAAAGTGAGAGAAGTAGTGAAACTAGAGCTAGGAACTAGGAGAACTTGTAACTAGAGCTAGGATCCAAGAAGACTAGGGAGCTAGAGCTGGAAGCTAGGAGAACTAAGGAACTAGACCTAGGAAGTGGAAGAACTAGGAAATTAGAGCAAATTTTAACTTCATAACTTTGTAACATAATTGTTTACATTAATTTAAGGACTATGGAACTAGTACTATGAACTAGGAGAACTAGGGAACTAGAGCTAAGAAGTGGGAGAACTGGGAAATAGAGCTAGCATCTAAGAAGACTAGGGAGCTAGAAGCTAGGAGAACTAGAGAACTAGAGCTAGGAAGTGGGCAAACTCGGAACTAGAGTTAGCATCTAAGCAGACTAGGGAGCTAGAGCTAGAGGCTAGGAGACCTAGGGAACTAAAGTTATGAAATTGATGGAATACGGAAACTACAGCTAGGAACTGGGAAGACTAGGGAACTAGAGCTTGGAAACTAGAACTACAGGAACTAGTACTATGAACTAGGAGAACTAGGGAGCTAGAGCTAGGAAGGGGGAGAACTCGGAACTAGAGCTAGCATCTAAGCAGACCAGGGAGCTAGAGCTAGAAGCTAGGAGACCTAGGGAACTAAAGTTATGAAATTGATGGAATACAGAAACTACAGCTAGGAACTGGGAAGACTACATAACTAGACAGAGTTCAAGACGAATTTTTCGTAACTATTATCACATAATCGTTATCAAGGTGTTTTTTTTAAATCAAATAATTAATACAAAAATGTCATTTATGTTTGTTTGTTTTTTTGCAGTAAGAAAGTGGGCGTGTTCTGCTGCGGCCCTAAAAGCGTCTCCAGAGAATTACACAAACTTTGCAACTCGTTCTCCGCTTCAACAACCGTCTTCGAGTACAACAAGGAGTCCTTCAGCTAACACGCAAATGAAATGAAATGAAATAAAAAATGAACCTCAGAAATTTAAAACGTAGAAATGACAAAGTCCATAAAAGCGCGGCGCGTCCTCTTAATTTGGGAAGCAAGAACAAACTAGAGCTAGACATGAGATTTAATCATCAGACATTTTTCAGGAAGTTAACTATCCAAGCAAGAACAACTGATGAGCAAAAGTCATTGTTGATTTAAGCATTATTTTTTCCTTTTTTTATTCCCATTTTTTGTTTTTAAATGTTTTTAAATCCAAGACAGTGAAAATGCTTTTACTGTTTTTTTTTGTTGTTTTTTTTGTTTTTACCATGGTGTGAATTGTGATTATTTAAGAAGATTATTGTTTCTTGTTTATTCTCTGTTTACTTTTCACTATTTCATTCTTTTACTGTTGCATCAACACCACGTTTTGAGGATGTAGGACATTTCAGAAAGAAAAACAAATGGCACGTCCACGTTGTGTTGGAATTACGCTAATTACAAATTTCTGACTGTTCACGTCTTTGTTGAACTTGGACTTTGACTTAACAGTCGTGACGTCATTTTTATAAACAAACATGGCTGAAGCAGTTGCCGTGGCTTCAACAATTATTGGCAGCGATAATGATTTGGGAGGGAATGCATGGTTCAGTGAACAGCTAACGTTAGCTAGCCAATGTGACCGCTACTTCATAATTAGCCAGAGAGAAAAGACAGAGAGATTCTGTTACATCCTACTGCTTATGCATAATGAATATTGATATTGTAATGACATTGTATTGTACGGTTACATTTTTTACCACATTTGAATGTTTTTTTTTTTTTTTTTTTTCATCATTTCGGCGTGTTTACAGAACTGCACAGTGCGTATTTTATTAAGACTTTATTAAATCATCATATAAACATGTATTTAAACACACAACAGAGCTCAGGTGCTGCATTAACACAGTACGTGTTCACTGTATTCACATCGTAAGTGTTTAGATGAATGTACAGTGCAGTCTTTGAGGCTGGCGTGTGTGTGTGTGTGTGTATGGTCATGTGTGTTTATAATGTCCTACATACTGTACATATGGTTATACCATCATATAGGATGTGTGTGTTCAGAGTGTGGTCTGATATGAGGCGGTTTCCTCCTCCTCGCTGCTGTTCAGCAGCGGCTGTTTCTCTCCGTATCCCGTCTTCTTGTTCAGCCCTCGGCGACGTGCCACCACGACGACCCTGCCGATGGCCGCTGCGATGAGCCCGGCAACCAGGGCTCCGAACAATCCGGCGCTGAGCAGCCAGGGCCAAATCTGCTTCACGTGCTCCCAATACGGGGTGATAAACTCCTGCAGGAGGCGCTGAGCTGAAGCCAGGGACAGAGACACGGAGATAAAGAAAGAGAGAGATGGAGAAAAAGAGCCAAACAGAAAGAGAGAGGGAATAGAGAGTGTACCAGTGTGAATATATCATGAAAATAAGTTGGTAGGAGTTTTAAATGAGACTAGAAAGCCCAGTAATTCCATGTGTGTGTGTGTGTGTGTGTCTCTCACTAGGGTCCAGTAGGTAGGAGTATTCGTATCCAAGCTCTTTGTTGGAGATGAAGTAGTCTATGTTTCTGAACAGAGGGATGAAGGGCACCATGTTGTAGCCTCCGTTATGGCCAATCGGAGCGTTGGATTCTGGGTAATGAGAGCGCAGGGGCCGGTGAAGACGTAGCCATCGCTCAAAGATGCTAACACACACACACACACACATACACTGTTACTGAACATTTCAGCTAGCATGCTATTTTAGCTGTATTACTCTCAACAATACCACAGTACAATAACGTGTGTGTGTTCGTATTACCTGTCTATAAACGTGTGGTGCAAAAGGAATATGGGATCATTAGCGGATGCCGGCACTGACGACATCGAGCCATTCATGAAGATGTGCAGCGCGTTGTGCATTGTGCTCTGACCCGACACCGCCATACCCGTTTCTGGACTCGCGAAACCTACTCACACCCACACACACACACACACACAACCATAACCGCCATCATTGCTTTTTGTAAATCGTAAACGTAGCACAAATCACAGACCTGACATAAGCCTCCCGAATTTTAGAAGAAGAGAAAGGAGGAAAATGAAAAGGAGAAGAAGATGATGAATACTGGATTTGCCTTAACGCACACAAGGGGAAGAAGAAGAAGTCTAGGGTACGGGGGCCATATTAGGACATCGTCGTGAATCGTCCTGTTCTGGTAGGGCATCATGTATCAGAATAAAATATATTGTTTCAAAATCAATTAGTCATGTGTCCTTCCTCAAATACTCAATAACACAATGATTTAAGCCTCAGTTATCGCCGGACAAGTTATTGTCGTTATCATTATCACAATACATTTTATTCTGATACACTACGCCCTACCGGAACAAGACTGAAGACTGACGACGATTCACAATGATGTGCTAATATGGCCACCATACAGGGGGTTCTTCTTAATGCTCTATAACCGACGTGTTCTTGACTTCTCCTATGTCCTACATCCTGTGACCCCGGAAATCAATCGAAGCCTGCCATCATTAAGGACGTAACAATTCTGCGCTTAAAGGAATCAAGGACAGAGGACTCTTCCAGAGTGGGGATACACAGATGCTTCCTATGCGGAAGTCTGTTTAATTGTAGCGCTTAATGTAAGCCTATTGTCGGTTTTCCAGCGCACCACCTCACCCGTCTACTAACCACCGACCCCACATTAGTTTCCTTAGTTTCATCTGTTCATCACTGTTTTCACCCGTTTCTCATTACCTGCTTTGTATATACGCTTCTTTATTTGTCGTTTTTTACATCTACACATTACTGACCATTTTTCAATTTATTCGATTTTGCTCATGGTTGCCTGTTTATCAGTTTTTGACTCATTGCTTCTTTTTGGATTATGCTTTTGAACTGTGGACTGTATTTTTTATTTTATCAAACGCCTCACACTTGTATCCTGAGTCTGTTTGTCTGTATGGATACAGCTAGTGGTTCAGATTAATCTATTGCAAAATAGCTTGCCTGTCCTATGCAATGGAGGAAATACTGCGCAAGATGCAACAGCTCTCTACCTCAGTACACATCACCTTTTCGTTGGCAGACCTACCAGTTATCGTGCCTACTCAACCAGTACAATCTCCACAGCCCCGGCTTCCGTGGCATCGTAGACCCCTTTGGCATTACCCAACAGGTCTGATGACTCCCTTACCAAATGCCAAGGTTTCTTGCTGACCTGTTCTCTTTATTTAGTTCACAAGCAGGTGCCTCAAACTCAGATGGCATCAAAATTGTCACAATAATCTCTTTTGCTTACTGGTAAGGTTCTGGAATGGGCATGTGAGGGCACCGGGGTGAGGAGACAGGCTCTTATGACCATTTCCTATCCCTATTTTGTTCTGAGAAAAACTGCTTCTGTCACGCGCGCAGCTGTGCGCGTGCCATAGCGAGGCGGTCGCCTAGGTGTTTTGAGTGTTTCCCTGTCACGTGAGTTACGTTAAATGTTCCCAGCTGTTCCTCGTCTGTCTCCCTGTAATTCGACATGTTTAAATACTCGCTTGTTTCTGTCCTGTGTTGTCTTCCGTTTTGTGTGTTCACCAAGCCTGTCGCAGCGTGTATTGTTTTTGGGTTTAAACCTGTTTCTGTAAATATATAATAAATATGTTGTTCGTGCAGAGCGGCTTCGCGATTGTGTCCGCACTCCCGCGCACCCACACCGTGACAGCTTCATCTCCACCAAGGATATTGCTCAGCTGTGGATTATGCCTTCAATTTCTGTACGCTCACCGACTCCAATGAGTGAAATGAATCAGCATTGTACACGCTGTTCAGAAAGAGGCTACAGGAAGAAGTCCAGACAGAGTTGGCCTGTAGGGATGAAGTGATAGACATGGCAATCAAACTGGACAACTTTCTGAGAGAGAAACGGGGTCCAGTGAGGAATCTTGATTGCTCCCTTGATTGCAGAACTCATTCAATTAGGGTTTACTCACCTTCCTGACGACAAATGTAAGAGACACATATGAAGCTTGGGCAATGTCTCCTGCCCAGCTGACAAGTCTTACATTCGCAACACCATTTGAGACTGTCTGCTAGTATGGGCATCCAGATGCGCAACACAGATTTTAGCCCTGAAGGACTGGTCACTCAATTTGGCTCAGGATGTACCCAGATACATTCAGTCATATGATGAAGCATCTATGCCACTACCAAGTCTCCATGCTCTCTACTAGAAAATATACCTCAACAACTGTGGTCAAACTTCTCAAAAGACTTTGGTGAAGACCTACCACCCTCTGAAGGTTACACTACCATCCTAGTCGCAGTAGATCGTTTTTCTAAAGCTTGACTTCTGATCCTACTAAGAAGTTTACCCACTGCCTTCCAGGTCGCAGAGGTTATTTTCAATTAGGTCCTCCAGAACTACGGTCTTTCAAAAAACATCATCATGGATCGGGGCCCTAGTTGTACCTACCAAGTTTTGAGAGCATTTCAGGAGAAATTGGAGGTCACTGTGAGCTTAACCTCAGGATACCACCCACACAATCCACTGTGCAGATGGAACGCACCAACCAGGAGCTCGGAAGGTTTCTGCTGAGACACTGCTATACCCGTCAAGGTGAGTGGGCTCACTTCCTATCATGTGCAGAATATGCACGGAATTCTTCCTCAGTGTTCCCATGGAACCCCTCGCAAACAGCATCTTCTGCTGTGGTTTCGCAATGCCGAACGGGTTTGGGAGGGAGCCCACATATGCCTTCAAACAAGCAGTCTGGATACAGAAACAACAGGTGGACCATCAGCCCAGTAATCTTGAATTCCAACCTGGGGATCGTCTGTGGCTTTTCACCAGGGACCTGAACCTCCACCTACCATGCCTACCAGTAAGCTAAGCCCTTGATTCTTGGGCCCATTCAAAATCATCCAGAGGATCAAGCAGGTGACATATCATTTATCTCTTGCTCCTATCGCAACTCACCATATATCTCTCTTTAGGCAGTAGTTCTTGGTTTCTTGGCTGATGCGATACCACTTGTTTTCTTCATTTTTAACTTTACCTTACCTATAGTAGCCTGTTTACCGGTTTTTGACTTCTTGCCTGTTTTTGAATCATGCTTTTGGACTGTGGACTGTGTATTTTGTCAAATAAAATGCGTTATGCCTCCAATAATTAATAGATAAAAAAGAAGAAGAAGAAAATCGCCTCTGCAGAAAGATCATGAATATTGTATGTGTGTTGTTTACCCTCCAGCACATTCCTGAAGCTCATGTTGGCGCGCCGGTCCAGTGTATCAGTCTCGTACTGTGTGAGCGAGAGTACGAACTCCACGTCTGCGTTGCTTGGCAACCGGTTAACGCGGCTAGGGTCATGATTGCCAGGGTTGCGGAGCAGCGGACCCTCGGTTGCACCATCACACAGCATCTCACGTGCGTTATACACCTCCGGATGAGTGCAGATTACCTACACACACACACAGACGCACACACACAGGCTTTACATTTCCTTCCAAAACAGTAGCCAAGAAAGTCCAGCCAGTGGAACTAAGACTCTGGGTTTAATTGAATAATCGCACACAGTGCAGTTCAGTGTGTATCAGCAACGCAACAATATATTCAATATAAACAACATGCAGCACAACCGGCTTCACTGTGTGTACCTGAGACATGCTGTTACTTTGATCAAACCCCAATCGCCTCACCTGAACTATAAGGCCGGGGGTTATACTTGCCACGTGACTGCGGACGCCGCAGCTACGCAAGCATTTTTGTTCACATAATCGCTTGCATATTTTCCGTACATCTGGAGGATTAAAAACTCTGTCCACTAGGGGGCAGGTCAGAGCCGAAACATACCTCGCCAGCACCGGAATATCTTCTTTGACCACTTCCTCTGATATTGCACAATAAGGTAAACAAGATGATTGGTGCGTTGCTTCACTATACTGCCCCCACCGTTTACACTGGTACTGCACCACACTCATGCGTTGTGTAAATTTTTTGGAACGTGCACAATCCACGTGCCAAATGAACGCAGGATACGTACACCAGCCATCTTGCGTACACGTACGCGTAGTTAACAGCAGTATAACCCTGGCCTAAGAGGAAGAAGAAGTAAGAAAGAAAGAAAGAAAGAAAGAAAGAAAGAAAGAAAGAAAGAAAGAGCGAATGGAAGAGAGAAAGATAGAAAGAAGAAGAAGGCAGATGGATGCACCATATTTTCATAGAAAAAGAAAAAGAACGAAGGAAAATAAAGTTTTTTTTTGGAAACTGCGAGTGAACCTCTCTGGTCTTGTACTGTGAATCGCTGATCTGAACCTGAAGTTAAGCTGCTTTGGTTTAATTCTCCAAAAGCCACTCGTGTGTTTGTGTGTGTGTGTGTGTATGTTGGGTGCTAGAACCCCTCACGTGAGTCACATGTGAGTGTGTGCTAATGCAATGTGCTCGAGGCTCCAGTTTTGAACTTGGTCATAACTACTGTCTCTACTCTCTACTGTCCATACTACCCTACTAAATAGTATGCTATAACAGTACACCACCTATGGTAATAAAGTGCCACAGTGAATACCATATATACTACCATACTAAATAGTATGGTAAAATAGTACACCAGCTATGGCACTGAGCACAGCATTGTGCTAGCTAGCTTCCATTAGCTTGCTATTAAATAAGGTAGCTACCGTTACAACGAGGGGCTGTCATTGGAGTGCATTAGCTAAACATAAATAGCTTTCCAGCTAATAGCTCTGTAGAATAAGGTATTAAATATAGCTGGCTAGCATTACACCAAAGGTTTGTCATTTGAGTAGTTAAACATACATAGCTAAATAGCTAGCCTGATAGTTAGCTTTTATCACTCTATTATTAAAAAATATATTGAAGTATTGAATACAATAAGGTATTAAATAAGCTGGAATGGAGTGACAATGAGAAGCTATCACTGGAGTAGCTAAACATTAGCTACATAACCTAGAGAGCTAGCATATACTTATAATAATACTCATTTTGCCACAGACATTTAAAGAAATCTCACTTTATAAATGTGTTTCTAGCGATGCAACATCTTCTGGCTTACACGTTGCATCACAAATTTGTGATACGTGATGTTTTCGTTGTACTTTTGTCAAATAAAAAGAAATAGCTGAATAGCTAGTTATCAGAAAAATTACACGTCCGACAAGCCCATAGCATTCCTATCCCCACAAGTGCTGGACTTAAAGGGGGCGGTCTAGACGTTGTTGGAAAACTCCTGCCACCCAGAAATTCAATGTAAGCACCTGCATAGCGCACTTGTTAACTAGCGAACATTCCTTGCCAGATAGTAGCCCATGCAGCCTGCCTCAGGTGGGGTACTATTTTGACATCCTATTTAGTAGGACTACGTGGGTATGCGATTTGGGATGCAGCCTCTCGGGGTAACCATGAAAGCCATACTGTGACTGCTAAACACTTAGCTAACTGGCTAGCAGTCCTTACTCAATAGTAGCCCATGCAGCCTGCCTCAGGTGGGGTACCATTTTGGTACACTATTTTAGTAAGTGACTAAGGCGTGACAGTGAGATAAAGAAAAACGTTTAAAATAAAGGATGACATAGTGATGACACGTCATCTGCCTGATGATGTCCTCATCTGCCTGATGATGTCCTCATCTGCCTGATGATGTCATCATCTGCCTGATGATGTCATATTCAACAGAACGTGGAGTTGATGGGAATCACACAAGCATAGACTTTACATTATGAACGCACTCTAACGCACGCAGGCTGTCTCAGATTGTTCACCTTCCACGAGGAGAAGACAGAGGAGGGGCTAATGAGGTTAGGGTCGAGCGGGCTGCGCGCGCCCATCAGCTCGTCCGTGCACACCTGGCAGTCGCGCGCGTCCCGCCAGTCCCAGTACGGGATGGTGAAGTTGAAGTCCCCCGTGAGCTTGCGGATCTCGTGCTCCCAGAAGAGCAGGAAGACGCGGTGCCACGGCAGGAAAGCGGCGGCCTCGTGCGCAAAGTCCACGTCCGACCAGACGTTGCCGGGACCGCCGAGGAGCGCGTCACGCGACACGTAGTAGTGCATCCACACGAACAGGTCGTACACGCTGATGTCGGCGAACATCGGGTTCATGCTGTCGTTCATTTGCGCACGCGTGCCCGTGACGATCATGTAGTCGGGGCTGACGGTGTTCTTGGCCAGGTTGAGGTACGAGATGAAGCGCTGCCGTTCCGCCACCGACAGCTGGAGGATGTTCCGCCGCACGCTCTCGCGCCTTTCCGCGCAGTTGGCACCGTAGTAGCCGAATTTGCACTCGCCGCAGTTGTAGCCCATGAAGCTGCCCGCGCACCGGCACGTGCGGTTGTAGAAGACGAGCGGCCAGCGCTCGCGGTCGTCCACGTCGCTGTGCGGGAACTGCGGCCCATTCGGCAGATCGGACACCGTCACGTCCTGGCAGAAGCCGCGGCCGGAGCTCGCGCCGCACACCGAGCCGTCGCCGGACCACGCGGGACAGCACGTTTTAGTCTGGAGCGCCTCGGCAGTTGCGCACGGCCGCGGGAACTGAGCGCGCGACACACGCACAAGCTGCAGTAGGAAGAGGAGCGCGAGAGCCATCGGCCGCATGATTAGAGCGCGAGAGCATTAGACGGGAAAGAAGGAAAAGAGTGAAAGAAATGGGGAAGTGTAGGATGCGCGCTGTCTCCACCTCTAACTTTACACACACACACACACACACACACACACACACACACACTCCTCACTCCATCACATGCTTGGGATCAGATCTTGTAGTCCCCTGGGGCTCAGCCTTAGGAATTCACGCGCTCGAGTGATCCCACGTAGTGTGTGTGTGTGTGTGTGTGTGTGTGTGTGTGTTAGAGAAGTACTATGAAGTTACAAAATTGACTAAAAAAATGATTACAAAATATAAACCCTCAATGTCACTGCTGGGAAAAATCCAGGGAATAAGTAAAGTAATAAATGTAATAAGGGTTGAGGTAATACAATTTTAGGGAAATGTAATGCTATATATATATATATATATACACTAAATCCACAGCTGCTCTGGTTGTAAAAAAAAAAGAGATTATTTTTTGTTTTAAAGAGTATTTTCTTTCAACAGTGAGAGCAACTGGTGATTTGGTATTTTTGAATATATATACTGTATATATACTATAT
>JAOUQW010000047.1:5414256-5428375 GCA_028565825.1 Olivaichthys viedmensis | reverse complement strand
TCTCCATCTATCTATCTATCTCTCCATCTATCTATCTAACCATCCATCTATCTCTCCATCTATCTATCCATCTATCTCTCCATCTATCTATCTCTCCATCTATCTATCTCTCCATCTATCTATCTATCTCTCCATCTATCTATCTAACCATCCATCTATCTCTCCATCTATCTATCCATCTATCTATCTCTCCATCTATCTCTCCATCTATTTATCCATCTATCTCTCCATCTGTCTATCCATCTCTCTCTCCATCTATCTCTCCATATATCTCTCCATCTATCTCTCCATCTCTCTATCCATCTATCTCTCCATCTATCTATCTATCCATCTATCTATCCATCTATCTATCTCTCCATCTATCTATCCATCTATCTCTCATCTATCTATCCATCTATCTCTCCATCTATCTATCCATCTATCTCTCCATCTGTCTATCCATTTATCTCTCCATCTATCTATCCATCCATCTATCTCTCCATCTATCTATGGGTTCGTCTGTAGGAGAGAGACAAGAAAGGAAAAGAGAAAAAGAAGAAGGGAGGAAGAAGTGGAAAGAGATGGTGGGAGAGAGGAGAAAGATGGAGGGAGAGATATTGGGGTTTAGAGGAGGTGGCGAGATCAAAGGCGAGACGTATATAGAGAGAAAGACAGAAGAGACGGAGACAGAAAGCGAAGAAGGGTGTAGAGAGATGGAGAGACAGAGATGCAGGGAGCGTCTGAGAGATGTTTTGAGGAACGGAAAGAGCGAGGGAAGGAGAGAACGAGGGAGGACGAAAGAGAGAAAGAAATGGGAAGGGAGATCAAAGCAGTGCCGTACGGAGAGAGACAGACAGAGAGAGGAGGATGTAGAGATGTAGAAGGAGGATCTGACCGCAACGTGTCCGGTAGAAGAGAGAAAAAAGAACGACGAAAGGAGAGGTTGAGAGATAGAAGGAAAGGGAGAGAAAGAGAGAGAGACAGATAAAAAGAGAGGGAGGGAGAAAGGCGAGAAAAAATGGCAAGAAAGACGGAGGGGACAGAGGGAAAAAGGGATGAGAAATGGAGAGAAAGAGAGATGACAGGAGAGAGAGGTATAAAAGAGACGGAGAGAGAGACAGACATAGAGAGAGAGAAACGTGGGCATAATCAGAGCCGTGGGGAAATAGGCAGATCAATAAAGATATGAAGTGATTCATCATCTCTGTCTGCCTGGTGTGTGTGTGTGTGTGTGTGTGTGTGTGTGTCTCAGGCCATAGCTTTCGACGGCGTTGACTCCGCAACTGTCCTGTCATTCTAATGACAGGCAACAAGTGTAACTGGCCACGACACACACACACACAGACACACACTTTCCCAGGTGTATAACTGTCACCTGCAGTTATAATCACATAATACTATAACTGAGGCTCCGTTAACCGCTGCCGAAAGTTACACTTTCCCTACTTTTTCGGGAAAAGAACAAACCTGATGTCGTTTTTGTTCACTGTTTGAATTATAGCCTAACTTTGTTGAGGGTCCCATCAGGGGACAGTCTCACCTCAGAGTTCAGTTCATGCAATCTCGACTGTTTAAAGTCGGGGGAAAAAATAATAATGCACGCCCACAGGAAGCCAGCGCTTGTTTGGCTTCTGCGTGGATATAAAAAGCTCTCAAATAGCTCGTAAAAAGCCCAGGAGAGTTGTTCGGTTATTGCTTCATTTATTTTAAAAGTGGATGTGGGATGTAGGCCGTGGTATTTCACCACTAATAGCATTGGAAAAAGTATGAAATCTTGCGCAAAATGAATGAACCTTCAAATTATTTAACTACCCTCCTCTATTTAGTGATCATAGAGCATGCCCAACACAAAATGAAAACTCAAAATTCTGCTGAACATTCTTAAAACACATCACTATTTCTCGTTCTTACTTGTTAAAATGACGTCGCGGTATTCCAAATCTGGGGGGGGCAGGAGGCGGAGCCACTCCCACAAATATGGGAGGGCACAGAAACAAGTATATCAACGAACTGCGAACAGGGATGTATTTACATAAGAGTGTTTATAAAGCAATTCCAACAGCCTTTTAAGAGGATTTATACCACAGCGCTGTTGAATTCTGGATTCTGATTGGTCATAAGGTGTTGATTAATGTTCTATAACCGCACGGCTCTGACAGCAGTGCCGGCTGCAAGGCAAATCACAGGTACATATTAACCTCGCACGTTCTGATACGTTTGGTTTCTATAGTAACAACTAATTGACAGGGACTTCACGTATATCGATAATGTAACCCTAACAATAAACAGATTTTTTTTTTTTAAGTGTTGTTATTTAACAAAGAAAAGCGTGTAATCGTTGCTATGGTGGAGCTTTCCGTCATGAGTAGGTTCATTGAACATTTATGGAAGGAGACTCCGGTGTCAGCGCTTTGTAACAGTCAGAGGTAAAGCTGTTCCATAACGTAAGTGAGAACAGGAACTAACTTGTTTCGCAGACGTTCCAAAACATTAAATGTGACTATAAACGGATTAAAAAGTACGACGTGTCGTTCTTTAATAAATAAAGATGCGTAATCATTGGCAAACTGCTGTGGTATAAGCGGAATAAAGCACGACGGGGACGTGCAGTTATAGGAAAATAATCAACTCCGGGGTGGTCCCCGTCGGTAATCCCGTCGTTGATTATTTTCCTATAACCGCACGTCCCGAAGTGTTTTATTCCTTACATAATAGTTCGCTCGTTGAGTAGCAAACATGTGTCATGCATCTCGTGAAAAAAACTTAAATGAAGTTACAATGTATCGGAAGTTATTACAATTGAACCATAAATGTTAGCCCTAACAAACACTAGTAACGAACCCAACGACGGGTGTGAAAAAAATATTTCCTGGAACCCCAACGACACAATTTAGACTAATAATCACAATGAGGAAATTCCCATTCTTATTAAGTAATAACCCCTTTCAAGAGATTTCTACTGCCGGAAAAACCCTACCGCCGCCACCACCACGCCAGTAAGATCTCGTATTCCACGCCCACCTCACCTCGACTCTTAACCAACACCAGACCAAGATGTGTCATGAAGTTGAGTTACTTCTGGAGCAGTTTAATATGTAAATTTTTACTTGTCAAACAAGGTGATGGCAATGTTCAGAAAAATCATTTCTGCCCTTTGGACTGAATTCTAAAAGAATCCCTAGTGAGCATATAATGCACTACCAGAGGCGTGGAATGAGGTGTATTCAGGCTGCAGCTGGACCATATTGAGAAGCGCTGTTATAATAAGGACAATCACGTTACAAGTGGCTACTTACAGATGCTATACAAATCTTATACGGAAATGTCAACATTTAATGCTCTGGCGGTAGCGTACGCCACTGGCTGTATTTTATACCAGATAGGATGAAGGCAAACTGACATACTCACTGTGTTTCTATCGGAAGGCAGCATTTTTGGGGAACGTTTAGACGGCAGCTGCCCTCTGTGCTCCTTATTTTGGCCAAATTTGAGGGCAGCATCGCATGTGACCTTCTCTGTGTAGGCATTCCCATAATTCTGATTCATAAAATTTGATCAATGAAAGAAAACGATTTGATTAATACAAGAAAACCACATAGTGATTTTTTAAACCTTTATAATCATTCAGTTTGGGGTCATAAAGTACCCAGAACCCATATACTGCTATACCTAACTGCCGATCCTTGCACGTTTTCTGTACCTCTGGTTTACGTTGCGGTCCAAGGAAAATGAAACTGACAACAGACCACATAGACACACTAATTTTCCCGCATAAGAACCTTAAACAGGCAAAATTCTTTGTATTGTTGAAAAAAGGAGGAAATAGGAATTTAGTTTGAACAATCTGAATATTTTTTGTGTTTCATTTGTGCTCAGACGTGGATAAGTGTTACTAATTTTTTTTGGCAAAGTATTGGTTTGGTATCAAGAATCATGATACTACGCTTGGTGTCGTATTGAAGTAAAAATTTCGGTACCCCCCCCGAGACCCTTCGTAATTCAAAGGCTGGTTTTGTTGTTCCTTCTGAAAACAAGGAAGGGCTCATAAAACGAAGTGATTTTAGTTTGAAGCACACACTGCACTACACAACAAGCGCCTGAAGACTTCCGAGAGCTCACTACAAGAAATGAAGCGTGAACCCACATCTATTTTTGATCACGCCATGGTCTCCGTTTCTGAGTCATCTGTGAGTTAACATTAGTGTCTGTTTAAACTATCACACCTAATCACCTGTGTCTATGTGTGTGTGTGTGTGTGTTCTCTTCGATTCAAGGTTATGAAGACCATCATCGCACGCTGTCCACAGCCCGCGGTCGCCATAGCAACGACCCCCTGCCCCAGGCGCCATGGCGTCTCCAGCGATTTCTGGAACTACGGGAACAATTTTTTTTCTTTCGTTTTATCACCTGCACATCACTGCATGTGTGTAAGCGTGAAATGTGTGTGAACAGCGCCGAGCCGGAGGTGTGATGCACCTGAGTGTCACACAGACACGCACGCATACGCACAGGCATGCACAGACTCTTAACACACACTAAGACACACACACTCACATCTGCTGCTTAAAACCTTCACCCTCATCGCGTCCTTTCCTACAACCCTAAAATGGTTGATCTCAAAATGGCTGGCGCGCTTTTTCTCCTCACGCTCACGCACACGCACTGTTAAAACACACAGCTGACACACACTGCTGCTGCTTAAAACCATCGTTATCGTCATCATCATGTTTGTCCTCGCTGAGAGGCAGAAAGAGAGAAGAGAGAGAACTTCTTTTTCTGCCGCCGATCTTGTTGCAGTACGCGTTTCTTTTCCCCAAAATGGCTGCCACGCTGTAATCCCGTGCATTCTAGAGGTGAAAAAGAAACAGCGAGAGAGAAGGACAGAAGGACAGAAGGACAGCCGTTTTCTTCCATCCATCCATCTTCTTGCACCACACGTTTATTCTTTTCCCAAAATGGCCATCGTCATCGCCCTTGCTGCTGTGTCTGCGAGAGTACAATCTTTTTAAAGAGGAACTACAAACAGTAGTTTTTTTCAAAATGGCTGGCGCTCTGCTTCCCCTCTTCCTGGTCTTGATGTTCGTCCCGCTCTACTCGTCCTCCCGCCAGACAAACGAACGGCGTGTGGTGGCCTACGTGCCCGGTGATTTGATCATCGGCGCACTGTTCTCCGTGCACCACCAGCCGGCGGCGGACCTCGCCCACGAGCGCAAGTGCGGCGCTGTGCGCGAGCAGTACGGCATCCAGCGCGTCGAGGCCATGATGCTGACGCTCGAGCGCATAAACGCCGACCCGGACATCTTGCCCAACGTCACGCTCGGCTGTGAGATCCGCGACTCCTGCTGGCACTCCGCTGTCGCGCTTGAGCAGAGCATCGAGTTCATACGCGACTCGCTCATCGCTGCCGAGAGCCCCACCTCCGCTCCGTCCGAGCCCGTTTCTGAAGGCGGGGCTAAATGTTCAGAAGGCCTACCCCCCAAGGGGAAGAAGCCCATCGTGGGCCTGATCGGGCCTGGCTCGAGCTCGGTGGCCATTCAGGTGCAGAATCTGCTGCAGCTGTTCAACATCCCGCAGATCGCATACTCAGCCACCAGCATGGACCTGAGTGACAAATCGCTGTTTAAATACTTCATGAGGGTCGTACCATCCGACGCGCAGCAGGCCAGAGCCATGGTGGACATCGTTAAGCGCTACAACTGGAGTTACGTCTCCACCATTCACACCGAGGGTGAGTAAAGAACAACACATACTCGTACATTCATGTCCACTCTGATTCTGACCCCCTTCGCTTTCTACAATCGGTAGTTTCCCGTCTGACCTTTTTTGTTTCCCACTTTACTTATTTGGTCATTGTTTCCTGGTCTGTCTGTCTCTCTCTCTTTCTCTCTGTCTCTCTCACTCTCTTTATTTATCTTTGTCTCTCAGTCTGTCTCTCTCTGTATTTGACTCTCTGTCTCTTCCTATCTCACTCCCCTATCTCTCTTTTTGTCTGTGTCTCACTCTCAGTCTCTGTCTCACTCTTGATCTCTGTCTCAATCTCTCTCTGTCTCTGTCTCACTCTCAGCCTCTCTCTGTCTGTCTCACACTCGGTCTCTCTCTTTCTGTCTCTGTCTCACTCTCGGCCTCTGTCTGTCTCGCTCTCAGTCTCTCTCTGTCTGTCTCGCTCTCGGTCTCTCTCTTTCTGTCTCTGTCTCACTCTCGGTCTCTGCCTGTCTCGGTCTCTGTATGTCTCTCTCTGTCTCTGTCTCACTCTCTCTGTCTCACTTTGTCTCTCTCTCTGTCACTGTCTCTCACTCTTGGTCTCTGTCTGTCTCTCTCTGGATGTACTAAAAATGTCCAGCAGGTCTCGTCTTCTACATTAATAACATTTCATTAATCTCTCTCTCTGTCTGCTTTTTTGTCTCTCTCTCGTGTCTGGCCTTTTCTGTATTTTACTGTCTCTCTCTCTCTCTGTCTCTCAGCACATATAGACTCCTACTATACACATATACACACACCTACACACACACACACACACACACACACACATTGCAGTGCGGCACATGCTGTCGAGAGAGTTGTGATACGCTGTGTGTGTATGTGTGCAGAATTGGAATCCATTTGTATTCCCCATGGCTCTGTTCTCACACTTTTGTCGCTTTTCTACACACACACACACACACACACACACCTTTCTAATGCCTCATCTCCTCCAAGGCTAGAGCACACTCATCTTTATCCTCAATCCCTTGTTCCCTGATTCTCTCCTTTGCCGTGTGTGTGTGTGTGTGTATGTGTATGTACGTCTCTGTCTGAGTACCTGCGTCTAAAAATGTCCTAAAAATGTCCAGCAGGTCTGGCCTTCTACATTAATAACACTTCATTAATCTCTCTGTCTGTCTGTCTGTCTGTCTGTCTTCCTCCCTTCATCTCTTTCTGTCTCTGTCCTTGTGTCCCTCTATCAGTTTCTCTCTCTGTCCCTTTCAGTCTCTGTCTCTCAGTAATGTTCAGTTTTAGTATGAGCGTGCTTCATAACAACGATAACTAGACGTTTCACTTCTTTAAGGAAATATCACGTCTGGAAGGAGCTGAAAGGGACGGAGGGATGAAAGAAAGATTTAAGCATTAAAATACATTTCGAAAAAGATTTGAAAAGCTCTCAAAAGATTAACGTTCATGATCGAAGTGATGGAGGGATGAAAGAACTAAAGGAAGGAGGTAGGTGAGGGAGAGAGAGAGAAGTTATTCTTTCAGAAGTTGACGAGTGAAGACGCAACGTTGACGTTTCCCGATATGGCAAAACCCCATGGAAGTTGTGTTAGCGGTCGATGCTAACTGTAAGTACAGTGTAATTTTAGTTGTTCTGAGTCTTTTCTAAGTTATTTACCAACACTTTTGAGGGAAATGTTGACATTCCTGCCGGTTCTGTCTCGTTTCCACCGTCACTGTGCCTTCATTGTCCATATAAAAGACTTAACGGCTACGTGCTAGCTAGCTAAATCATTCATCAGTCATTAGCTAGGTCATGCTAGTTCAGTGTGAGGAATAAAATAAATAATAAATTGATAAACCAACCGGTTTTGGTAATTGTGAGAGTCTAGTACTGAATGTGTGTGTGTGTGTGTGTGTCAGGTGAGTATGTACTGTCCTGCCATTGCACATCCAGTACTCCTTGTGTCCTTCATTTTTCTCTTTCGTTGTCTCTGTGTCTGTCTCTGTTTCTTTCTCTCTTGAATAAGAAGTGGCAGAGAGGGTGAGAAGCGAGAACACACTAAAAAGCGAGAGAACACACACACACACACACACACTCACCTTGAATAACTTGATTGCACTGTGACGCTTGTATTTGTTTCATATGATAATTTTTGGAATAATTAACAGTGGCGCGCTGAAGTGTTTTCTATAGCAACCTGTCTCTCTGTCTGTCCATCTGTCTGTCTGTCTCTGACTGCATCCTCCTGCTCTCTCTCTGTCATTCTGATTTGAATTGTAAACTCCGGACTGCGTGGGAAGACAGATAGAGAGAGACCGAGAGACCAACAGACTAATAGACTTAACAACACACACAACACTGCCTTAATGAGGCACACATGTTCTTGTGTTGTACAGCCAACTCCAGAATTATTGGCACCCTTCACGAAAATGAGCAACAATGATTATGTTAAATGAACTAAATATTCTGAGCTTAAACAGGTAGTTTTATTTTAACATAACATGTTATTTTTTAATACAAAGTTTTAAGTAGAGCATTTCTTTCTGCAAAATAATGGTTCCGCGATTAATACTTCATGAAGCCTCCCATGGAGAGAATAAGTCTCTTGCACTGAGTCTCCATGCAAAATATTTCAAGCTCCTTTATATTCTTCATATTCACAGGTTTTAAATAGGGTTTAATTCCGGAGACTGAGATGACCATTGCAAATTCGCTTTTGTGTCCTGATTTGGATGTATGTTTGGGTTCACTGTCCTGTTGAAAGATCCATCTGAAGTCCTAACCTCCTGACATAGGCACACACAGAGAAAACGATAGAGAGAGACAGAAAAAGAAAACAATACAGAGAGACACACACAGAAAGAAAACGATACAGAGAGACAGAAAGAAAACAATATAAAGGGACAAAGAAAGAAAACGATACAGAGAGACACAGAAAGAAAACGATACAGAGAGACACAGAAAGAAAACGATACAGAGAGACAGAAAGAAAACGCTACAAAGGGACACAGAAATAAAACGATACAGAGAGACACAGAAAGAAAACGATACAGAGAGGGACAAAGAAAACGATACAGAGAGGGACAGAAAGAAAACGATACAGAGAGAGACACACACAGAGAAAATGATACAGAGAGAGAGAGACAGAAAAAGAAAACAATACAGAGAAACACACACAGAAAGAAAACGATACAAAGGGACACAGAAAGAAAATGATTGAGAGAGAGAAAGAAAACGATACAGAGAGACAAAGAAAGAAAACGATACAGAGAGACACAGAAAGAAAACGATACAGAGAGAGACAGAAAGAAAACGATACAAAGGGACACAGAAAGAAAACGATACAGAGAGACACAGAAATAAAACAATAGAGAGACACAAAGAAAACGATACAAAAGGACACAGAAAGAAAACGATACAGAGAGAGACGGCCGCCACGCGCTTGTGTTTGTTTTCTTTGTCTTTGTTTTGTGATGTGATTGTCCCCACCTGCATATCATTTGTTAGTAATTATTAAGTGTTTAAATACCCGCTTGTGTCCATCCTGTATTGTCTCCTGTTGTTTGTGTGTGAGCACACCTGTCGCGGCATGAGTTTTGTTTGTTTCCCCCTGATCTTTGTAAGAGTTCAATAAATATGTTGTTCGCACAAAGCGGCTATGCGATTGTGTCCGCGCCCCCGCATCTACGCCTGCACTTCGTGACAGAACAGGAGATCTATAAAAAAGACACAGCACGCTGCGCCAGACATTGCGCTGCGAAAGCGCTAGAGGAGGACTACCTGTTGGTGGAAGAGCTCTATGCGCTCCTCAGAGCAGAAAACCCGGCACGGCTAGCGGCAGAGTTCGCGGTGGCGGACACAGCAAAGGAAGCGAGGGCTTCTCCGCGCTGCCGGCAAAAACAACCGCCGCCAGCCGCCCCGCTGGACGGCAAGGAGTGAAGCCGCGCTGGGGCACCTCCCGATCGCGGCGCCACGCCGCTCCCGGCTGAGCCAGCCAGGGGGGCTGCCCGGCTCAAAATTAGCCCGGCGGACCCACCCCCCTGGAACGGAGAAAAAGCTGAGGCCGCCCCTGACGCCGTAGGAGGCGTGGATGAGCTCCATGACGCCGTAGGAGGCGTGGATGACTTCCCGGGTGCCGCTGGAGGCGTGGCCGAGTTCCCTGACGCCGCTGGAGGTGTGGCCGAGTTCCCTGACACCACGGAGGGTGGCCAAAGGGTGTCCGACTCAGCCCTACTGCCAGTCCCCAGGGAGGGAGTCGTAGCACCGCCCCCGGGCTTCGGGGACGACGACGTTTCTCCGCCTCCCGAGCAAGGGGACGGCGGCGTTCCTCCACCTCCGGACGCCGCGGTGGGTGGCCCCCGGGTGTCCGGCGACGCCGCCTCCCAGAAGGTCAGCGCTCTGCCCCCAAGCTTCGGAGGCTACTCGGACAGGGACATAGGCCCCACAGGCCCGGGGGCCCCCCCGGACGGCCTGTAGGAGGCGCTGCGGAGCCACGACGGCCACAAGCGCTTGTGTTTGTTTTCTTTGTCTCGTGATGTGATTGTCCCCACCTGCATGTCATTTGTTAGTAATTATTAAGTGTTTAAATACCCGCTTTTGTCCGTCCTGTATTGTCTCCTGTTGTTTGTGTGTGAGCACGCAGTCACGGCGTGAGTTTTGTTTGTTTCCCCCCGATCTTTGTAAGAGTTCAATAAATATGTTGTTCGCACAAAGCGGCTATGCGATTGTGTCCGCACCCCCGCATCTACGCCTGCACTTCATGACAACAGAAAGAAAACGATACAGAGAGAGACAGAAAGAAAACGATACAGAGAGACACAGAAAGAAAATGATACAGAGAGAGACAGAAAGAAAAATATACAGAGAGACACAGAAAGAAAATGATACAGTGAGACACACAGAGAAAATGATACAGAGAGAGAGACAGAAAAAGAAAACAATACAGAGAAACACACACAGAAAGATAAAGATACAGAGAGACACACACAGAAAGAAAAAGATACAGAGAAACACACAGAAAGAAAAAGATACAGAGAGAGAGAGAGAAAGAAAAAGATACAGAGAGACACAGAAAGAAAACGATACAAAGAGAGAGAGAGAGATGGAGGCATGATATATGTCCCAGAGCACTGAAAAAAGACAGAATTCATCCCCAACCCTGTCTGTCTCTCTGTCTGTCTCTCTCTCTGTTTCTCTCTTTGCCCCTCTCCCTCTCTTTGTCCTGTGTGCAGATGTGTTGGCAGAGTTGGAGCTGGCCATTTAGCTTTTCTCTGTCTCTCAGTCTGTCACTGTATATATGTGTGTGTGTGCGTGTGTGTGTGTGTGTCATGGAGGAGGACATGTATGTGCCATCTGGTCATGCCTCTATGTCCTCTTTCACACAGCGCCTGAGTGGTGACGTCCAGACCGTTTCCAGAAACAGTGGACTGTTGTCGTCCTGCTCTCACCGTGTGTGTGTGGGGGTGTGTATTTGTGCATTAATGTGCGCCTTTACATTAAATAAAATGAATATTCATTACCCACAAACCCTTTCACATGAATAGGCTGACAGGATAAGGCACCACTATTAGGACTAGCCTCGGAATGTTCAGGAATAAACATCATAGATAAGAAAACCAAATCCAATGTTGAGAATCACACAGGACAGTACTGTATGTGGTCAAAACTCTACCGATGTTCCACATGTTCTACCGATGATGTTATAATAATATATAACGTACATCAGAGATTCTAGAACCACATCAGAGATTTTGGGAATCATATCAGAAAGTATAGAAGCACACTGTGGATTTTGTAAACACATCCGAGAGTATATCAGGAATTGTATAACCATATAAGAAATTCCAGAACCACGTCGGGGTTCCTAGAGCTAGATCAGAAATTCCAGAACTACGTCTGAGTTTTTAGAATCATATCAGAGATGCCTAGAACCACACCAGAAAGTCTAGAACCATATAAGGAAGTATGTAATTACATCAGGAAGTCTAGAACCATCTTCAAAATTGAAGATCGCCATAGAGGCTTTTTGTAAGAGAACAAAAAAAATTGTGCATGTGTTTAATTAAATTTTATTTTAATTGAATTTTATTTTATTTTATTTTATTGTACTTCCTGTGGCAGTAGGTGACGTAGCAGCTCAGCTTACGTGCTCCCTAATGACGTTAACAATCAGCCCTGAGAAGAAACCCAACATTATTTCAACTAATGATACGCTTCAGTGTGTGTGTGTGTGTGTGTGTGTACGTGTATACGTGTGTGTACGTGTACCATCTGCGTGTGTGTGCTCTCGGATGCTCTCACTGTGAGACTAATTACAGGACTTTACATGCCTCCACGGAGACCAGTGGCCATCTTGTATGCACACACACACACACACACACACACACAGCACAGGCATATTATGCTAGTTTAAAGCATTATTTAGCATGCGTCAGTAGAGAATTAACCTCCCTCACAACCTCACTGTGTGTGTGGTAGGAGTCGTAACACCTGTCAATCACAGTCATGGCCCCGCCCCCTCATTATAAATAGACCGATTTCTAACACCTTCTTTCTGTCTTACTCTCCCTTACCGCCTCTCTCTGTCTCTTCCCTGTCTCTTTCCGTCTCCATCTGTCTCTCCCTCTCGCTCTCTTTTCTATCTTCCCAACCCTGCCTTCTTTTACCTTCTCTTTCTCTATTTCCACAAACGTCCTTGGGTTCTTTTTCTCTCTCTCCATTAGCCTCTATTTCTTTCTGCCAGTTTTTCTCTTTCTTTCTCTCTGTCTATATTTTCTATTTTCCCTACTCCCTATTCATATGATCTCTCTCTTTCTTAAAATGTTCTTGGGGGTCTTTGTTACACTCGCTTCTCTCTCTATCTTTCTTTCTCTCTATTAGTCTCACTTTCTCTCTTCTTCTCACTGCCTCTCTCCTCCCTCTCTTCCGATCTTCCGTTTTCTCTCTTTCTCTCTTTTTTTAATCTTGACAACTCTGCATTATTTTGCATTATTTTTCTCTTTTTTTCCCTAGATGCCCTGGAGTTCTTTCCTGCACTCATCTCTCTCTGTCTGTCTTTCTTTTTCACTCTCTCTCTCAAACTCTTTTACATGTTTTTCGTTACACTCATCTGCCTCTTTCTCACTCTTTGTCTCTCTAGGTAACTATGGTGAGAGTGGAATGGCGGCGTTTAAGGAGATGGCGCTGAAGGAGGGGATCTGCATCGCCCAGTCTGATAAGATCTGGAGTAACGCAGGCGAGCAGAGCTTTGACCGTCTGCTGGTGAAGCTGCGCAGTCGTCTGCCAAAGGCACGCGTGGTGGTGTGTTTCTGTGAGGGCATGACCGTCCGCGGCATCCTCATGGCCATGAGACGCCAGAGCCTCACCGGAGAGTTCCTGCTCGTTGGCAGGTCTGAGACCATGAGGCATCATCATCATCATCAACATTATTATAATTATCAACTGCGTTATCATCATCAACATCATCATCAATGTTATCATCATCATCATCATCATCATTATCATCAACGTTATCATCATCATCACCATCATCAATAATGTTATCATCACTATCACCATCATCATCAACGTTATCATCATCATCATCATCATCATCAACGTTATCATCATCAACATCATCATCAACGTTATCATTATCATCGCTATCATCAATAACGTTATCATCATCATCATCAACATCATCAACGTTATCATCATCACCATCCTCAATAACGTTATCATCACCATCATCAATAACGTTATCATCATCATCATCACCATTATCATCAATGTTGTCATCATCATCATCACTATCATCATCACCATCATCATCAACATTATCATCATCATCAACGTTATCATCATCATCATCACCATCATCATCAACGTTATCATCATCATCATCAACATCATCAACGTTATCATCATCATCATCATCAACATTATAATCATCATCAACGTTATCACCATCATCATCAACATTATCATCATCATCAATAACGTTATCATCATCATCATCATCAACATCATCATCAACATCATCATCAACGTTATAATCATCATCACCATCATCATCAACGTTATTATAATCATCAACTGCGTTATCATCAGCATCATAATTAACGTTATCATCACCATCATCACTATCATTATCACCATCATCATCACTATCATTATCACCATCATCAACTATCATTATTACCATCAATATCAACATTATCATCATCACATTATTATCGCATCACCATTATAATTAACGTTATCATCATCATCACTATCATTATCACCATCAATATCAACATTATCATCGCATCACCATTATAATTAACGTTATTATCATCATCACCATCATCATCACCGTCATTATCACCATCAATATCAACATCATCACATCATCATCGCATCACCATTATAATTAACGTTATTATCATCATCACCATCATCATCACCGTCATTATCACCATCAATATC
>JAOUQW010000047.1:5396378-5405902 GCA_028565825.1 Olivaichthys viedmensis | reverse complement strand
TCTGTAAAGCTGCTTTGTGACAATGTCCATTGTTAAAAGCGCTATACAAATAAAATTGAATTGAATTGAATTGAAAATTAAAAATGTATGAACAGAACGTACGGGTTAATATGTTTAATTCAACAGCTGTTATGCATTCCTGGCGAAGACTGAGGCTTCTTTGTACACTTTTTATTCTGTAATTTGATGTAATTTATATAATCTGATACCCAATGATCTTGCCCAAGGCTCATCCAAACCCTTGTTTTTAACATTCTGTGGTTTGTCAAGGTCTAAGAAAAACAGTGTAATTATCTAGGATTTTTTTTTTTTTAGGAGCTATTGAAAAACATATTGACAAATGTTATTGGTTATCTTTTTTTGTACAGAATGCCAAACTATGCAGCGCATAGATTTATAGTGTGGATTAGAGTATTACATTCTGTCCCAAAACACATCTAGCTGGACAAAAATATAGTATCTTCCCCAGTGAGAGCCATTTGCTGAAATCCCAGTAGCCATGTAAGTGCATAACTGGACCATTGTCTGTCGTATCCCTTTTGAACTTGTAATTTAAGACAAGATCGAACCTTATTCTTTCATGTACAATATGAACTGCCATAGCACCAGCTATATGGTCTGATTGGGTCTAATCTCACCTCATTTGATTGACAGGGCCTTGGCAGAATCCTCTCCTGAGGAACTGAAAAGACAAAAGAAAGTAAATTTTGGGTCAGACTAATTTCTTATTCTGATATGTATAGCCAAAAACAAGAAAAACCTTTAAACACATTTGACATTTGGAATTACAGCTTGTGTAAACATATTATGCAGAATAACTGATTGCTGAATTTCACATAAGCAAAGAGGTGTAAATGGGCCATGTAGCACATGTAGCCATTTTGACATTGGAGCAAAACAACTTAATGCTGTAAATGACACACAGCAACACAGGAACTCATCCAGCTAAGAGAAAGAAAGTCATATTTAGGACAAACCTGTTCGAGTTTGACCTTAAACATCCCCTCTCAAACTTGCATTCAAACCTCCTCTTTTAAGCAAAGCAAACCAAAACACAAGACTCCAGTGTACTCCAGCTGTGCACTTACCATGGACTCAACATTAAAACCAGGAAAGGAGAAGTTTGTTAAGTCAAGCTACATCTAACATAGCTTAATTAGCACTTTTACTAAGTAATGGTGCACCAAAGAGATTAAATGCTTGAGGCTGCACTTATACACTTACAGTGATAAATGAACCTGATTTCCTGAAAAATAAATAAATAAATAAATTTAAATGAATGAGGACAATGTGGCTAGACATTGTTCAATTTCATACGAATGTAGTCGTAAGGTATGAAAGCTAACCCCACCCCTAACCCTAACCTTAACCTCCTTAACTTTTCATACCAATTGAGTCATGCAAATTTTTGCAGATTTGCAACCGTGACATCATGTTGGATTAATTAACCTTTAAAAAGTAAATGATCACTTAGAGTTCATATAAGTCCAGCTGATGTCATGTATGTTTATGTTGTGTTTCCTCGTCTGTGTCACGTGAGTCATGTTGAGTGTTTAAATACCCGCCTGTGTCCGTCCTGTATTGTCTCCTGTTGTTTGTGTGTCAGCACACCTGTCGCGGTGTGCTTTAGTTTAGTTTGTTAAAACCTGTTATGTTTAAAGTTCAATAAAATGTCTATTATTAGAAGCGGCTTCGTGCTTGTGTCCGCGCACCACCCGGAAACACATCGTGACAATAATAATAATAATAATAATAATAATAAATGGTAGGTAAAATGAGTAGGGTAACTGGGGAGTCTTCTTCATTAAGACAGGAAAATTTTACATGGTCACATACATTCACAGAGATATAACTGTAAGGTGCCATTTAAGCCAAATACCAGTACATGCCATTGCAGCACAAGTGCAAATTACAAACGTGACTGCATGTACTGTATGAAAGAAGTATAAAAAAGAGCAACTGACTAAAAGCAACACGCACTCAGATGATCACAGTTGCATTAATAAAGAATCATTACAACATATTAATGCAGTTATTCAGGGCAAAGCTGGACTCACAAGGTATTAAAAGAGCTTTTGAACTGAACTACATGTGTACGTATATTTTGGTATGGTAGTACAAAAAGCCGATCATTAAGTTAATGCAGGTAAGAGATAGTTTCATTTGAAGTACAGCAACTGAAAGGTCGTGTTTATTCCCAAAAGCTATGCTCAATCTATCTTTCTCTCCCTCTCTCATATGCACACACACACACAAATCCAGTGTTTCTCTGCATCTGTAGCCTCTAATGGACTGACCTTTTTTATGGGTGTGTTTATGTATGGGCTCAACCTTATTTATATATACATACGCAGTGGCTACCTCACTCTTTCAGCCAGCCTGCAGCTCCAAACATCATATTCCATGGCATTTATTTGCCCCACTCCCCACCCTTTTACTATTGGAAAGCCATCGTCTCTATTTATTCTCGCTACCGCACTCCTTAATCACAAAGACTTTTATAGGGTAGAGGGAGACTGTGTGAATTGCCATGGGTCATTTTCATTATCTTTCAGATTTTTTTTTTTGTGTGGCTGCCCAGCCACCCCCGAAACAAACACACAAGTATGCACACACACACTGCAAATCTGTAGATTGCTCAAGTACACACACACACACACACACACACACACACATAATTACATTCACATGGACATTAAAAGACCTGAGTGAGAGAGACAGGAACAGAGAGACAGAATGAGTGAGTGGAGAGACTAAGAGAGCTTTTACACTTGGCCTAAATGCTCGAGTCCGTACCCAGGATCTCATCCGATTAGACTGGTCAGATTAGTACTCTTTATTTTACCTTAGTAAATCAGGGCCATAGCGCGATTCACTTGAATTGAACTCCAGACTACCGTTTTCAGGTGGACCAGAGATCGGAACCCTGGAACCCGCACCCTGGTTTGAAAATAAAAGAAAGGCTGAGAGACAGACAGAAAGAGAGGCAAGACAACGCTTTAGGGTAAAATAAAACCCCTTCAGCAGTTTCTTGACTATATTAGTGTGAACTCTGCCAGGATCGATGAGAGTTTTCCCAGGATTCATGAAGCCTCACACACACACAAGCACACACACATTGTCTTTAAAACGTGCTTTCTAATAGGGGGTGATTGGGGTTTTATTTGTTAATGCTTTGCTTACTAATGTGTGTGTGTGAGTGTATGCGTGTGTGTGTGTGTGTTATCTAAAGGCCTCACTGCTCCAGTAAATTGTCCCTGCTGTCGTTAATATCCCTACCAAATCACCACCCTGTCCTCTGTCCTTATGCGTCATTAGGCTATATTGAGCACTGAACCCTGTTCGCCTGACACTTCCTGATGCTAAAAACACCAAATCCCAGAATTCCCAGAGAACATATTCCATTGTGTTATTAGCGTTTCACCATGTTTTCCAAATGTTACATATCTTTATTTACGTACTCCGAGATGAATCAGTGTGTTCAACATTTTAAAAAAACCCGCGCTGAATTCTTACGTACTGACATACTTTAGTCAACTATTAGGATCCTAGGGAAACGTTTGAATATTCCTGTTTCTCACCCCCCTCCTTTCCTTCTTCTTTATATCTCTCTTTATTTCACTTGTTCCATATTTATTCTGTGGCTAAAAGGCATTTTTCATATTTTCAAACACTCGGGAGAAAGGGAGAGAGAGAGGGAGTGTGTGTGTGTGTGTGTGTGTGTGTGTGGCTTGTTTTTAGAATAAATCCCTTTATTCATACAATTTGAACTTGATTAAACGCAAATTAATTGATCATAATGTTATGAAATACATACTGGAGCGGCGGTTTCATTAGTACAGAATTACAACATAAAATTGTGTGTTTGTGTATGTAGCAATCCTCATTTCATTTGTTCTAACCTGCTGCTTCAATGTATATTGGTACATTCGATATAGTGAAACATCACACACACACACACACACACACACACACACACATTTAGTTATTTCAAATATTGCCTCAGGGCATTTGCTGCTGCATTCACAAGTGTGTTTGTGTTTACCGTGTGCGTGTGTGTCTACTGTGTGTGTTTACTGGCTGTGTGTATTTGGGTTTACTCTGTGTGTATGAGAGATTGTATAAATACGGGATCAGAAAAACTAGTTTTGAAAGTTTGTTGCATGTTGAGAGAGACACACAAGCACAGTGAGTTAAATATTGTCTGTATGCTTGTGTTTGTGTGTGTGTGTGTGTGTGTCTGTGGGAGTGTGTTAGTTGATTTACTGAAAGGTTTGGCGCATGTTGAAGGACACACACACGTTATGTTGGTATGTTGTAGATTTGATGTTATGTTGGTATGTTGTAATCATGTTGTAGTATTGGTGTACTATTACTGTAGATTTGCTGTAGTACTGATGTTATGTTGGTAGTTTGTTGTAGTTTTGCTGAAGTATGAGTGTAATATTACAGTAGATTTGATGTAGTACTGATGTTATGTTATTGCAGACTTGCTATTGTATTAGTGTAGCATTACTGTAGTTTAGCTGTAGTATTAGTATTACTGTAACTTTGCTGTAGTACTGCTGTTATGTTGGTATGCTGTACTTTAGCTGTAGTATTAGTATTACTGTAATTTTGATGTAGTACTGATATGTTGGTATGGTGTAGTAATATTACTGTAGATTCGATGTAGTACTGATGTTATGTTATTGTAGATTTGCTATAGTATTAGTGTAGTATTACTATAGTTTTGCTGTAGTATTAGTATTACTGTGGTTTTGCTGTAGTACTGATGTTATGTTGGTAAGTTGTAGTTTTGCTGTAGTATTAGTGTAATATTACTTTAGTTATACTGTAGTATCAGTGTAATATGACTATAGGCTTGATGTAGTACTGATGTTATGTTATTGTAGATTTATTATAGTATTAGTGTCGTATTAATATAGTTTTGCTGTAGTATTAGTATTACTGTAGTTTAGCTGTAGTTTAGTATTGGTATTACTATAATTGTGCTGTAGTTACTGATGGTATTAGTATTACTGTGGTTTTGCTGTAGTACTGATGTTATGTTGGTATGTTGTAGTTTGCTGTAGTATCAGTGTAATATTACTGTAGTATGTGTGTAATATTACTGTAGTTGTGCTGTAGTATCAGTGTAATATTACTGTAGTTTTGCTGTAGTATTAGTTGAATATTGTTGTAGTTTTGCTGTAGTATTAGTTGAATATTGTTGTAGTTTTGCTGTAGTATTAGTTGACTATTGTTGTAGTTTTGCTGTAGTATTAGTTGAATATTGTTGAAGTTTTGCTGTAGTATTAGTTTAATATTGTAGGTTTGCTGTAGTATTATTTGAATATTGTTGTAGTTTTGCTGTAGTATTATTTGAATATTGTTGTAGTTTTGCTGTAGTATTAGTGTAATATTACTGTAGTTTTTGCTGTTAGTGATATAGTGTTGTTCCTTTCTTTTTCTCTCTTTATGTTTCTCGTGCTCTCTCTCTTTCATTTTTATGCATAGTGCCCTGTCTTCTCTGTTGTCCTTCTCCCCTACTTTTCTCACTGAAGATGGAGAGAGACAGAGCGAGAGAGACAGACTGAGAGAAAAGAGAGAAAAAAAGAGAGATGGAATTCCAAGCCAATACCCCTTCTGCTGCCGGTTACCGTGGCAACAGCAGTGTATCCCTCCACAGCAGAATTAGAGTCAGTGAGAGGAGGAAAGAAAGAAAACGAGGAACATCACCCACTGCCGACACAAACACCCACCCACACACACACACACACGCACACACTCACACACACACCCACACTCATACACACACACAGGCACATACATACATAGAGCTACCTGAATAAGTGTGTGTTAGAGATGTGTGTGCCCTCTGTGGGTGAGTTTGTATCTGTGTGTGCGCCTATTTGTAGCTTGTGATATGGAAGTGTGTGTTTGTGTTGCAGGTGTCTTTGTGTGAGAGACGTCTGCGACCTGTGTGTGTGTGTGTCTGTGTGTTATAGGCCCATTGTCATCTTGAGCAGCAAAAACAGACACAGCATCATTAGTGTAATTACCATCTGCCCGAGGTGTGTATATGTGTGCATGTGTGTGTATGTGTGTGTGTGTGGTGAGGCTCTAATGAGGGACAGTAAACCCGCTGTAAATGCATGTTGTCAGTGGCTGTAGAGCTGTAAAGAGAACACACACACACACAGACCTTTGACTTTGAAAAGCGTTTATTATGCTCCCAGCTGACTTCCGACCTGAAACGGCTATATTGGAATTTGTACGTGTGACTTTGTGTGTGTGTGTGTGTGTGTGTGTTTTGAGTGGATGTAATCATTGTGGGGTTCATTGGCTGTTCCTTTGTTAGAAATGTATGTGTGTGTGTTTTGCTCTCTTAGTAGGGACCGAATATTCTCAATTGTTATATTTTTGTAAACATTTTACTTGTTGATTGACAGCGATTGGCTTTGATTGACAGCGATAAACTATGATTGACAGTGCTAAACTTTGACAGCGATAAACTATGATTGACAGTGCTAAACTATGATTGACAGCGATAAACTATGATTGACAGTGCTAAACTATGATTGACAGTGCTAAACTATGATTGACAGCGATAAACTATGATTGACAGTGCTAAACTATGACTGACAGCGATAAACTATGATTGACAGTGATAAACTATGACTGACAGTGCTAAACTATGATTGACAGTGCTAAACTTTGATTGACAGTGCTAAACTATGATTGACAGTGCTAAACTTTGATTGACAGTGCTAAACTATGACTGACAGTGCTAAACTTTGATTGACAGTGCTAAACTATGATTGACAGTGCTAAACTATGATTGACAGTGCTAAACTTTGATTGACAGTGATAGACCGTTTGACAGTGATTGGCAGAAACAAGGCTTAAAGCAAAACTTTAATAAATGGTTCACTTTTCTATGAATGTCTCACTCTCAGGCTCGGTTTTATCAATGTCCCACACTCTCTTTCCAACTGTCTGACATGCTGTCTGTCTCTCTCTCTTTGTCCCTCTGTCTCTCTGTCTCTGAAGTGAGGGGATGAGGTTGACCTTGGCAATATGGTCTGGGCAGAAATCATTTAGTGAATGTTATATCAGATAGTAACACACACACACACACACACACACACACACACACGCCGGGCTAAGCCGATTACAGTGTGTGTCAGACTGTGAGCGGGTCAGCGGAATTTAAATGCTGCACACATCGTGGCTCTTCTGTCCTTCCACGCACACACACACACACATGCACAGTGAAGATGTGAAGACGAAAGCAGTTCCCTAGGTAAGCAGCATGTTCGGGCAGCATTTGCACACTCTCAAGATAAAGTGTGTCCCATTCGGAAGACAGCTGCCCTCTGAGCTGCTTATTTTGTCCAAATTTGAGGGCAGCATCACATAAACTAGCAAGCAAGGGTGAATGAACGAAAGTCACGTGGGCAGTGTGTTAAAAGTTATGACGTATGATGATAATGAAGGACGTTCCGAATGTGATGCCTGCCAAGGTTCATTTTCGGTTTAAAATGCTGGTCAATGAGACTGGGACCTTAGAAGGACACGCCTACTAAGGCAGCTGATCCAGAATGGAACACAGTTTATATCTGTGGAATGAGACACTCTGGCAGTGAGACCGACTGAAGAAGGAATGTGTCCAACACTTCCTGTCTATTGTGTGTCCAACGCTTCCTGTCTATTGTGTGTCCAACGCTTCCTGTCTATTGTGTGTCCAACGCTTCCTGTGTATTGTGTGTCCAACGCTTCCTGTGTATTGTGTGTCCAACGCTTCCTGTTTACTGTGTCCAACACTTCCTGTCTATTGTGTGTCCAACACTTCCTGTCTATTGTGTGTCCAACACTTCCTGTGTATTGTGTGTCCAACTCTTCCTGTTTATTGTGTGTCCAACACTTCCTGTCTATTGTGTGTCCAACGCTTCCTGTTTATTGTGTATCCAACGCTTCCTGTTTATTGTGTGTCCAACGCTTCCTGTTTACTGTGTGTCCAACACTTTCTGTCTATTGTGTGTCCAACACTTCCTGTCTATTGTGTGTCCAACGCTTCCTGTTTATTGTGTGTCCAACGCTTCCTGTTTACTGTGTCCAACACTTCCTGTCTATTGTGTGTCCAACGCTTCCTGTTTACTGTGTGTCCAACACTTCCTGTCTATTGTGTGTCCAACGCTTCCTGTTTATTGTGTGTCCAACACTTCCTGTCTATTGTGTGTCCAACGCTTCCTGTTTATTGTGTGTCCAACGCTTCCTGTCTACTGTGTGTCCAACATTAACTTCCTCTTTATTTATCTGCTGACTCGGACATTGTGTTGGGTTTGTAGGTTTTAAATGGGGCTGCAGAGACAAATAACTGGTCGCTAACGACTCGAGGGACGCGAACGACACACACAGCTGTTTGAAGACCAAAGATAATTACATTTTGCCCACCCAGATGTGTAAGCTGGTGAATGAGAGATACAAAGAGAGACAGAGAGGAAGTGAGGAGCCTCTCACTCATTTTGGCTTTGGCCCATGAGGAACAGTTGTGTGTGTGTATGTGTGTGAGAGAGAGTAATGACTATGAGTTTTAGGGGGCGTGTGGCGAGACACACTGCAGTTTGTCAGTGTTGCTGTGGCGACAAGGCAACCGCAGAAATGTGATGGACGAGGCATCGTTCTGATTTTACACACCTGCTTGAGACTCCGCCCCCTCCCTTCACTGACAGAGATAGATAGATAGATAGATAGATAGATAGATTAAACAGACAGACAGATTGGTCTGAATATTCTCTCTTTCACTTGTAAGTCAATTGTTCATATTTACACTGTCTCTTTTTCTTTCTCTTTTCTCAAACTGAGTCTAGACAAACAGTGACATCTATCGCTATGACGATCAATCGCCTCTTGTCTCCACGGAAACAGACATTTTTAGATGGAGATGATGAGGGAGAGAGAAAGAGAGTGAGAGAGAGAGTATTTATGGGATCGAAAGGTTCGCTTCATTAAAAGAACAGTCAGAATGTAGAGGTCACTTTGCGTTTGGTGTGTATGTGTGTGTGACAGAGAGGTGATTAATGATCTTCACTTACAGAGAAAGAGAGAGACAGAAAGACAGAGTGATATATGGACAGAGGGATCGAGAGAGGGAGAAACAGACAGAAAGAGACAGAAATAGACAGAAAATAAAGGAGAGAAATGAACAAAGAGTAAAAGAGAGTATTAAAACCGAGATAGACAGAAATGGACAGAGAGAGAGAGAAAGACAGAGAGAGAGAAAGACAGAGAGGGAAACAGGGATGCATTTCAGATAGACGAAAGATACTTGAAAACTATTATTAAATTAGAGATCTGGAAAACCAATGTTATTAGGGTAACTGGGTTGTTAGGAAACCAGGGAATGATAAAACAGCAAACTAGGAAACCTGAAAACCAGAAGACCAGAGAACTATAAAATAGGAAGTAAGAGAACTAGGAAACCAGACAGCCAGGCAACTAAGGAACGAAGAAACCGGTAACTAGAAAACCAGATAACT
>JAOUQW010000047.1:5383878-5391378 GCA_028565825.1 Olivaichthys viedmensis | reverse complement strand
CTTTGTATGATATTCTTTCCCTCTTTTACTCTCTCTCTCTCTCTCTCTCTCTCTCTCTCTCTCTCTCTCTCTCTCTTTCTCTCTCCGTCTCTGATTCTTTTCTGTACCATTCTTCATTCATACTCAACAGCACATGCTGTTCACGTGTCGCATCAAAGCGGCACGGCTTCAAATAGCTCAATTTCAATGAAGTATAATTTCCATCTGCCGCTGAATTTCTGAGTTTCTTTTATAATGAAATGCAGAGAGCGAAAGAGAGAGAGAGAAAGAGAGAGAAGTGTTCGGAGTTCAAACTGCATGATTCTTTTATCCAGTAAAGCAGGTCATCAGAGCCACAGTCGTTCAGAGGTAATGGATGAGGTTAGGTGGGAAGTAAGTGTATCAGGGCTTTGAGGAGATTAGAATTACCCTCTTTCAGGTCAAAGATCCACGATCACTCGCACACGCGCACACACACAGTCACTGAGATCAGAGCTGCAGTAGAGTCTAGCCCTCTATCTAGAGCAACAGGGTCTGTCTGTAGATCACAGGCCATATACGTCTTCAAGTTCATATACAGTACTTGTCAAAAGTCAGAGAGCACTCTTTTGTGTATTCAGTTTTCAATCAAACCGTGCATGTGTGTGTGTGTGGATGTGAGTGTCTGTGTAGCCTCGCCTTGTCTTGTCATCAATTGTTCCCAGCTGTTCCCTGTTTGTTGTCCATGATCGGATGGTATAAGTATCACCATGTGTCTGTCTTCAGTGTGGTTTATTGTTTGTCATGTCGCCCCATGTCAGTATGCTCCTTGTTGGTTTATGTTTTCTGATCTGTTTAATAAATGTTGTTAAGCGGTTGTGCGCTTGTGTCCTTCCCTCAACCCCGCTCTGGATGTGACAGAATAAACCGCCTACAAATGGATGCAGCATACCGCTTCCAGATTCGCCCCGCAGAGGAGGAGTATATTCCCGCCGGAGAACTCTATGCGTTGCTTAAGGTAGAGGACCCAGCGTGTTTGGCAGCAGAGTTTGCCGAGGCGGAGGAAATCGCGGAAGCGAGAGCCGCGCTGCGTCGCCGAAAAAACCGGAGGAGAAAGTCCTTCAGGGCAAAACTCGAACCGGCGAAGGACAGCCCCGAAAAATCTGTTACCTTGGAGGCAGCAGGCTGGGAGGCGCTCTGCAGGGAGAGCGAGGCGCTCCTACGGAGGGGCGAACTCCTCGCCGTGAGAGGGCTAAGCACCTTTGCAGCAGATGCCGAGACCCAGGACGTGCTGGAGGGTGAGATAAAGGAGCAGAGATCACGGATTGAGTCCCTCGCCGCGGCCGTTCTGGGCCAGCTCATGGCACAGCAGCTGTACCCCCCTTCCGTTGCGCAGCCGGTCCAGGTCGCTAGCCTCCCAGAGAGAGTGGGGAGGATCCCCATAGAATTTTTTTTTGGGGGGGGCTAGTGACGGCCCCAGATGCCGCCGGAGGCGAGGCTGAGGTTCCGAAAGCCACAGGAGGCGCGGCCTAAATCCCGGATGCCGCTGGAGGCGTGGCCGAAATCCCAGACGCCGCTGTGGCCGAAATCCCGGACGCCGCTGGAGACGTGGCCAAAATCCCAGATGCCATTGGAGGCGTGGCCAAGTTTCCAGACACCGCGGAGGGTGGCCCCCGGGTGTCCGACGCTGCCCTACCTCCAATCCTCAGGGAGGACGTCATTGCACCGCCCCCGGGCTTCGGGGACGGCGACGTTCCTCCGCCTCCCAAGCAAGGGGAGGATGTCGTCGCACCGCCCCCGGGCTTCGGGGATGACGACGTTCCTTCGCCTCCAGACACCGCGGGGGGGTACCCCTGGGTGTCCGACGCAGACATGGACCGGCTGGCGGAGCTCTTCCAGCCCATGCTGTGGGTGTCACTGCACCTCCCCCGGGCTCCAGGGAATGTATTTAACAGAAAATCACAGACAACACTAAAGTCTTCAACACTAAGTACAGTATGAAATCTGTAAATATTTAATTTGCAATAGTGAACTTTTGTTTCACCCTGCCGCTAATTCCATTCATTCAATTTCATTAAACCGGTACGTTACAGCTGTTTTATGCGAGTGGAGCTTATTTGCATAAATATGTTATAAAACTATTATACTTAGTGTTGGAGGCTTTCTGTTAAGGTACTGTAACTTAACAGGATATCGGAGAAAATATTACCTCTTTAATTGCAATCATAAAAACTACTTCTGAGGGCCGGGGTGCCTATTCAGAAATGTTTGAAAGGCGTGTCTTTGAGTTCATATATGTACTCGTTTGCACGCCAACCAGTCTGACATGAACATGTATTATAATGACAACAGCAGGTGCATTTAACTTAAATGTTAAGGGCTGTTTCAGACACCACGCCATCAGGAGAATCCAATGAGCATCCAATGAGTTGTGTAATCCCCCCTCCCCATTGAGTGAGTGTAATGTTTTTGGCATTACACTCGCGCTCCCTCGGTCCCTGTCTCACAGACTTCTTCCTTCTGTATCTCCGTTCCCTATAGAACGTGATTCGCTGCGGCAGCAGTACGCTCAGGACACTAAGATGGGTTTTGTGATAAATGCGATCTACAGCATGGCGTACGGGCTTCATAGTATGCAGAAAGTGTTTTGCCCCGGCATGGTGGGACTCTGTGATGCCATGCGGCCGATCGACGGTGCCAAACTGCTCGAGTTCCTCATGAAGACCAACTTCACCGGCGTCAACGGAGAGAACATCTACTTCGACGAGAGTGGAGATTCACCGGGAAGGTACGCTGACCAATCAGTCAGTTATTTAGTTAGTCAGTCCACCAGTCAGTTAGTTATTTAGTCAGTCAGTCAGTCAGTCCACCAGTCAGTAAGTTATTCAGTCAGTCAGTCAGTCAGTCAGTCCACCAGTTAGTTATTTAGTCAGTCAGTCAGTCCACCAGTCAGTAAGTTATTCAGTCAGTCAGTCAGTCAGTCAGTCCACCAGTCAGTTAGTTATTTAGTCAGTCAGTCAGTCAGTCCACCAGTCAGTAAGTACGAATGAACATGAAGATGGGGATTGATATTGTGTGTGCCTGCGTTTAGCTACGTGATCATGAACTTTAAGAAGATGGGGAAGGACTACTACGACTACACTAACGTGGGCAGCTGGGATATCAGCGGCCTGCAGATAGACGATGACGAAATCTGGCCAAACAAAGATGGCATCATTAAATCAGTGTGCAGCGAGCCCTGCGATAAAGGACAGATCAAGGTCAGTGTCTCAAATGCAATGTATCTGCACCAGAGAACACTATCCACTGTGTTAAAATAATCACGTTATTGTCCATGTTTCATGTTTTCTTACGGTTGTAGAGAAACATCACAGTTCAAACAACCCAACTTCTTTCCGCTCAACTCAAATAATGTTTCTGTTCTCACCAGAATTACAGAAAAAAGCCCACCCCTATTTAACTAGTTAACTCCTCTCCTCACTAACCCCACCCCCCATTAACTCCACCCCAAATTAACCCTGCCCCAATTAGCCAGCTCTTGCTCCAGCAATCAGGGATTTGAGTTGAGTGACTTTTGAGTGCCTTTTAACATTGTGAGTAAGGGACAGCGAGACTCGGGACGCTTCATGTTTCTCACTGTGAAACATTCTTCTTCTCTTTTTTTTGGTGTCTGTCAGATATGTGTAGCAACATCTGGACGTGAGGTGAAAAAATAGAGAGAAAAAGAAAGAGCTGCTGTTAGAGAGAGAGAGAGAGAGAGAGCGAGAGAGAGAGGGAGATGGGATATTTTTTCCCCAGTGGACTTTAACACATTGACAGAATTAGTGAAATGTCACAGTGCGCCTTAATGACATTTCTCTAAGTGGTTACAAAATGTCAGCTTTAAGTTTGTCCTCGGTTTATCACACATTAAATGGACTGATGTGTTCAAGCCGGCCTGCAGTGATTTATTTCACTGAGCTCATTTAACACTTTCAGAAGTGATGCATTGTGTGTAACGTTTTTTTTTTTTACATTTAATCCAACTTCAACCTGTAATTAACTTCAGGACTCTTAATCAGGAGCACTGGGAGAACCCGGGTGTGTTTACTGCAACACTGCAGCACATACACATATAAGAATTATCTGAGTCAGATCTATCTGTCTGTCTGTCTGTCTGCCCATCTGTCTGTCTGTCTGTCTGCCCATCTGTCTGTCTTCCTGTCTGCTCATCTGTCAGTCTGCCTGTCTGTCTTCCTGTCTGTCTATATTTCTTTCTGTCTGTCTGTCTTCCTGCCTGCCTGCCTGCACGTCTGTTTGTCTTTCTGTCTGTCTGTCTTCCATTCTGTCTGTCTGCCTATCTGTCTTTCTGTCTGCCTTTTTGTCTGCCTGTCTGTCTGTCTTTCTGTCTGTTTGTCTGTCTGTATGTCTGCCTTTCTGTCTGTCTGTATGTCTTTCTGTCTGACTGTCTGTCTGTCTATCTGTATGTCTTTCTGTCTGTCTGTCTGTCTTTTGAGAATTCCCTGTCTCTTTCCCTTTCCCTCTCTGTCTCTCTGTCTCACTCTCTTTGTGTCTCGCTGTCTCTCTGTCTCTGTAGGTGATCCGTAAGGGTGAGGCGAGCTGCTGTTGGACGTGCACGCCCTGTAAGGAAAACGAGTTTGTGTTTGACGAGTACACTTGCAGAGCCTGCGACCTCGGATCATGGCCTACTGATGACCTCACAGGTACGGATGACAGATACACAGACAGACAGATAGATCTCTTTTTTGTAGTGCAACAGGAATTTGACGGTTTACAGTCATCCAGTTTGTGTTGGACGTCTGATAGTAGTGAGTCTTGGCAACTCAGTACTCACAACATGAAAAATCTTCACCACTCATGTGTGACGCTTCATCAGCACCCATATTTAAACACTGTGTATGATGTCACACATGGAACACTGTAAGACTGACATGACACTGGGGTCCGGAAGCATGCATTGGCGTGAAACCACCAGGGTAAACATGTGAGGACGGCATTGTAAGTAGGTGGTAGGTGGGGTTGCAGAACCTGTTGTCCCTAAAGGAGTGGACCTTGTCCTTCAGGGGCAGCTGATTCCTGACCTGAGTAATTTTTCCTCATGTAAATTGGGACACCTAAAGAAACAACCAAATCAACATAGAAGCAGAAAGGTGACAATGGGGCGCCCCCCAGGGTTGCTTTACAATTCAAAAGGACATACAACAAAGCAAACACAGAAAAAAAAACCCCAGAATGGTTAGCATTCTGGGAGTCCGCTAAATGCTGTTATCGTAATCAAATTGCCATGGTTTAGCCAGTCACGGCTCTGACCTGAGGAATCTGCCATCATGTGAATTAGGACATAGGCTTATGAAGTGTTTTTTGTTTCACCGGTGTGCAAATCATTTCTCATTGAGAACATCATGTTATGTTTTGGTGCAAAGTTCAATCCCTTCGCTAGGACATTCCTCTCTGACTGGACATCCCTCTTGACCCACTTGTCCCTGATGTACCGTGGTGTCGAGTTTGTTCTCTGATTTCTTGTTGTGATGGAGCTCCGACACGCCCGAGCTTGAGTCCTGGGTCTTCCACGCGTTCCTCTGTTGCACCATCACAAAATCTGTGTAATTGGTTGATCCCTGAGCGACCTGTCAATCATCGTGTGAGGGAGGGACTAGCATCTCTCTGGCCAATCAGCTTTCAACTCTCACCCCATCCACTGACGCAGTGATTGAAATCTTTGAGGTTCTTCTAGTTCCTCAGTTTAATAGTGTATTAATGAATAATTCGTCATTACCATTAATAATTCATGACTATTCTTTATTTGATTATAGTTATTGTTCTTTAAATAAAAAATAAAAATAATGTATAGACGTCAGTATCAAAACACATACACACATTCTGTATCTGTCTCACGCTCTCTATGTCTGTCTCTCTGTCTCTCAACTGGACAGAGAGAAACATGGAGAAAGAGAGAGACACAAAGGAAGAGACAGACGGATAAATTTTGTGTTGTAATAAACTAAATGGAAAAATCAGATTAGTGCCTTTGTAGGTGTTTATATGCATGACTAGGTGTCTTGAGGTGTGTGTGTGAGAGAGAGAAAGAGGACAGCTTGTAAACGAATTGCTTTCGTGTCTCTTGGAGGCAAATCGTCTCATTTCACCGTGTGATTTTTCATTAGGCCGTTAATAAGGAGCTGAAAACAGGAAATTGAGAATATGTGACATCTGTCGAGGCATTTAATAAAGCAGAGACATGCCTTCAGACAGACAGACACACACAGGCAGGTAGACAGACAGATTTGGTCTGTTTACAACATTTTCGTATTCATGTTTGGACGTGTTTCATTGTCTCCCTGAGCATCAATGCTTCAGTTCATTCTGCTTCACTGTAGTGACAAATAGAGAGACAGCGAGAAAAAAACAATGATAGAGAGAAAGAAGGGAAGCGAAAGAGCGACAGAGACAGGGAGATGGATCCATTTGTTTGCATACTTATGGTTTTCTACTTTATTAAGTGTAATAAGAGCAGTAATAAATAACAGTAATAAACAGCACTGGTTTAATAAACAGGACCAACAGTCATGAATAATTAATGAGGGTGATGAATAATTAATTAATGCACTGTTACACTGCAGAACGTCACATTCATACTGCGGCGTCTCAGAGTATTAATATTAATGAATGGCAACACTGCCGACAGCATCTCTCTCTCTGTATCTGTCTCTCTATCTGTCTCCCACTGTCTGTCTCACTCTCTTTGGCTCTCTGTCTTTTTCTCTGTGTCCCATTGTCTGCTGTCTATCTCCTTCTACAATTTGTCTCTCTGTCTCTCTAATTCTCTGTCTTAATCTCAATCCCCATCTCTGTTTCTGTCTCACTGTGCCTCTGACTATTTTTCTGGCTATCTGGCTATCTGGCTATACTGCTCCGAGCAACACGCACACTGCTAATTTACACCTGGTTTTGGGTAGAAAATTACGCACAAAATTGGCTGCTGCTAATTTCCCAGGCTTTAGTAAATCAAACGGAATGTGTAATTAACCCCCTTTTTTGCACTGACTTCCCATGTCATGTGCAATCCTCCCTCAAATGCGAATATGTATCAGGGAGAGAAGCGCACTTTGCGTGTTGTCATGCACACGCCACATAAACTGCGCGTTTAGGCTTGTAAGCCAGTTTCGTACAGAACACGCGAGGTTTTTCATGAATAATGCGGATTAATTGCGCGTGAAGTTGGGCGCAAAAAGTTTAATACATCTGGCCCGTTGTCTCTACCTGTCTCCCCTTCCTCTATTTCTCATGTTTGTCTCTCTCATTTGCTCTCTGTGTGTGTGTGTGTGTGTGTCTCACTGTCTGTGTGTCTCACTCTGTGTCACAATATCACCCGCCGCAGACTCCCGCTTATAGTGCGCGCCGCAGTTCCCGGCGAGCCGCGCACTTCCGTGTGTTTGTGCATATCATGTGTTTTTGTTTTGTTTTGTTCACGTGTCTTGTTTTGGTTCTGTTCACGCCCCCTCCGGTTTCCTATTGGTCATTCAGTAATTAATATCAATTATC
>JAOUQW010000047.1:5344914-5359002 GCA_028565825.1 Olivaichthys viedmensis | reverse complement strand
GCCTAAGACTTTTGCACAGTACTGTATATTACCTGGGGTTTTTACAGGTCATTTTATAGTGAGTAAAAGTCTTAGGCACATGTAAAGAAATTCTGTAAAGGGAAAATTTGTTTAAAAATAATGAAATTAAAAGTTCCTCAAGATATAAAGAAATACTATAAAAGCAGTAAACAGTACAAAACTAAAACAGACAGACAGACAGATAGATAGATAGGCAGGCAGATAGATAGATAGATAGATAGATAGACAGGCAGATAGATAGATAGATAGATAGATAGATAGATGGATAGATAGATATACAGGCAGATAGATAGATTGACAGATAGATAGATAGACAGACAGACAGATATATATATAGACAGACAGACAGACAGATAGAAAGATAGATAGACAGACAGATAGATAGACAGACAGATAGATAGACATTGCAGTGTGAATTGAGGTTCTATGGAACAGTGAGAGGATTTAAAGCTTCAGTCAGCAGAATAGAGAAGAGAAAGATGTGTGTGTGTGCGTGCGTGTGTGTGTGTGTGTGTGTTGACTAACATCTAATTTGCGCCTGATGCTTCTCAGAAAACCAGAGAAACGCCTGGGGGGCTTTAGACGGAAAAAGAGAGGAATAATGAGAGAAAGGAAAGCCATGCATTCAGATTTATCACAGTTCAAAGAAAACTTTCGCTCATCCATAATTGATCAGGCTCGACCGTAACACACTCATGATCTTCGACAGCGTGTGTGAAACCCAACGCCGCTGACAGCAGTGCGATAGGGAAATGCACACCTGAATCAAATTAAACTGTGTGTGTGTGTGTGTGTGTGTGTGTGTGTGTGTGTGTGAATGAACCTCCCAAATGCTCCAGTGTTGAGTGTGTGTGTTGTCAGATTTTTTTTAGTTCTCAGATCCCAGATCAATTATTTCAGTGTGTATATATGGATGAATGGGAAGCCCTTCCTGCTTCACATCTTGCCTCCCTTCTTGTTATCGGTTTCTTGTTATCGTCTACATTTCAGACAGACAGACAGACAGACAGACAGATAGATAGCAACATTAATCAAAAGATGGAAAATGGGTATTTTTGTCTCTTTTCTTAACCAAGAAGACATCCCTTCTCAAATTGAGCCCTGCTCTGGGGATTAACACGGTATGAAGAACTTCCACAATAATTTTCCATAACCTAAAACATTGCTTAATAAAAGGTCTGTTTGTAAAATCTGTCTGTCTGTGAGAGGTATACTATTTATATAATACTGTATATATTTTGCATGCCCAGAAAGCGATGGAGAGAAAGAGCCATCCCCCTGGCTGTCACTGGTCAGCTCGAGTACATCTTTAAAGCACACTGGTTTTCCACTGAATAGGTCAACCCATCGTTTTGAGCTACCAACCGAGCGACCAAAAATACAAAAAAAAACCGCCCAAGAGCAAATAAGTTATGGCGTTCTCTTTTCTAGCGACTTTTCTTTGTGACGCACCAACAATGACGATGTACATCCGGTACTTTTTAAAATGAATTCTAAGAGGAAGTCTTCTACCACTCTTCTACCTCTACTGATTACCCCTTTTTTTTAAATCCTCTTTCTTTTTGTTTTTTCCCCCCTCTTTCTCAGGGTACAGTGACTCTCCGTAACGACCAGAGGAACACAGTTGCGCAGGGAAGATGAGGTCCTTTGTGTTTGATACGCCGCTGACGTCCTTGCCACACAACAGGTTTACGCTTTATTTAGAATCTGGGAATTCTCGTTGAGTGGGTCTTTATTCAGGATCAAGGGATTCCCATTATGTCAGTCTTTGTTTGCGATCAGGGAATTCTCAATATGGGGGTCTTTATTTGGGATCACAAATTCTTTTTATGTTGGTTGAAGAACTCTCGTTAAATGCGTCTTTATTTGGAATTGGGAAAGTCTTGCTATGTGGATTGGGGAACTCTCGATATGTGAGTCTTTATTTGGGATTGAGAATTTTCGTCATGTGGGTCTTTACTTGCGATTGGGAATTCTTTATGTGGATAGGAGGAAATCCTGTTATGTGGGTCTTTATTTAGGATCACAAATTCTTTTTATGTTGGTTGAAGAACTCATTAAATGGGTCTTTATTTTGAATTTGGGAATTCTTGCTATGTGAATCTTTATTTTGGATCGGGAAAGTCTTGTTTTGTGAATTGGGAAACTCTCGATATGTGAGTCTTTATTTGGGATCGGGAATTCTTTTCATGTGAATGAGGGACCTTTTGTTGTGTGGGTCTTTGTTCAGGACTGGGAATTCTTGTTGTGTGGGTCTTTACTTGCAATTGAGAATTCTCTTTATGTGAATAGAAGGAACTCCTGTTATGTGGGTCTTAAGTTGGTATCGGGAATTGTTATTATGTGGATTGGGAAATTATTGTTATGTAAGCCTTTATTAAGATCAGAGAACTCTGGTTATATGGGTATTTATTCAGAATCTGAGAATGTGGGTATTTTTTTTCTAGTTTGCGGGATTCTTGTTATATGCGTCTTTTTCCGGGATTGGGTAAGTTATTATTTAGGATCTGGGAATTTTTATTATGTAGGTCATCACAATCCATTATGTGTTTTGTGAAACTCCTGCTATCTGGCTCTTTATTTAAGATCAGGAAATTCTCCTTATATGTGTCTTTATTTTGGGATCTGGGAATTCTCGTTCTGTGGATTGGAGAAATCTCGTTATGTGGGTCATTATTCGGGATCTGGGAATCTTTGGTAAGTGGGTGTTAATTCAGGATTGGAGAATTCTCGTTATATGTTTCTCTATTTGCGATCGGGGAAGTCTTGTTATGTGGGTTTTTATTCAGGGGCAGGGAATTTTCATTATGTGGATTTTTATGCTAATGCAAGATGTACCTGATCTTTGTACAGTAAAATCACCTGAATTCAATTAAATTAAAGTCAACCTGCACCTCTTTTGGGACGATTTATTTATTTATGTATTAATTTTTTTAGCATCTAAAGAGCTAATGTATAGGAGTGCCAGCCCTAATGTGTAAATATGGTGTTGTATGTGTTCCAGAATTTGAATTATGGGTAACGTGGAGAGCCAGTATGGCAGCCACAGTTTCTATGGCGACCGTGAACGCCAACTCTCGAGGAAGCGAGTGTCCCGATCGTTGCGTCTGTCAGGGAAGCAGTCGTACCGGAGAAAACCAGAGCACCGTAACTCGGAGACAAGCACGCGCTCCAGTAGCACTCCCAGCATCCCGCAGTCGCTGGCTGAGCACGGGCTGGAGCCGTTCGACGATGCCGACGCACTGCCGCACTTCAGCGCCCCCATCTGGGTGGACCGGGTGGCCATGAATCTGCGGCCTATTAGCTTCCACGCGGATTCGGTTGACGATCCAGCTAATGCTCCGTCTAACCCGGCAGATAACACTTCAGCTGACGCGCCAGCTAATGATGCTGACATTGAGCAAAGTGCGCAGGACACCTCTAAGTCACCAGAGGACGCTGCTTCTTTCAAGAAAAAGCGTTCTAAATCCGCAGACGTGTGGAGGGACGACTCTCTGGACGTTTCTCTGTCCGACGCAAGCCTGGAACGCCTGACGAGCACGGAGGATCTCACAGACAACACTAACGTCCCCGATGCCACCCGAGCCAACTCGCTGGACGAGCTTTACACACCGCAGGACTACGCAAAAAAACGCCACAAGGGCGGCGCCCTAAGCAGAGACAGTGAGGAGGACAAAATGCTTTCTCTATGTGAGGACGATGGGGCCGCCTATGGAGCGTTCACACTGCCCTGCCGCCGTTCGCATTGTCTGTCGGAGGGTTTGACCAATCACCAGGCAGCAATGCCAGAGAGGCGTGCACAAACCATACAGGTAATAACCTCGGTGAGTTTTTGAACTGAATTATCTCTTTAGAGGCATTACTGACATTATAGCAGGCGCGTGTTACATTTTTGACATGCTTCCTCGTTTTCTCTGGTGCTAGAGACACATGTCTGTGTGAACTGCTTGCTTCCTTTCTCATGCTAATGAGCTCCTAGTGACATGGGAACACAACAGACAATATGTGTATGTGTGTGTGTGTGTGTGTGTGTGAGAGAGAGAGTTTGGTTGAGATTATTTATGTCTAGGGGGGAAAGTGAGTGTGTGTGTGTGTGTGTGTGTGTGTTGTTGTGGTGTTTGTCTCCCTCAGTCACTAGAGATGAATGGCATGCTAAGCTGCCTGGTTGGGTCATGTGACCGTGGGTAGATGCTGGACTGGGTTTGGTGGGTAATCTCCCATCAGCCCCTGCCAGCAGCGCTAGGGTGCTATTGTAGTGTTTAGGCAGGCTGCGTCCCAAATATGACGAACGTTTAGAGTGTACTAATCCCGTAAGATGCTCCCTACAGAGGCAACAACAGGTCTGTTACTGGGGACACCTTAAGAGCCAGCGGGAATGGTAGAAGTGCTGAAGAAGAGTGGGACTGGGATAGATAGACAGATAGATAGATAGATAGATAGATAGAGAATAAGATGTATGTACATGTATGTGAATGTGGAATGTCTATGTGTGTGTGTAGGACGTGACAGTAGGGGACGTCAGTGAGCTGGAGGACGGTGGGATTGATGGTCTTCTTGGAGACAGTGATGTGTGTGAGATCCCGTCTCGCCGCTATAAGGCCGTGTCGGTGTACTCCACACCAGTAGGGGGCAGCGGAGATGCACCTGGAGGCGGAGTGCAGGTAATAAAAGTAGAGATGGCACCGATCCGATACCCAGTATATTGGCCGCAGTTTGAGTTTTGGTCATTTCAGATGGCCATCTTAAGTGAAGTGCTTCAATTAAAAATTGCTCATTGTAAAGCTTAGTAGTTAAAAAGATACTCAAGGTTTCAGTATCGTATCGGAAAAGAAAGTGGTATCGTGCCATCTCTAAATAAAAGTCATTTTATGCATTTACAATGAAAAAGTATTCAAATTGAATTAAATCATTGTATCAATTTACTCCATGGCCACAGAAAATGCTAGTTTCTGACTGGCTGACAGGTGTGCACTATTTTCTCATATAAAGACGTCCCTAATAAAGATCTCAGTTCTTAATCAATGCTCCTCATACTATGTGACTATTTTGTGATTTTATCGACTGAAATGAACTTTTCTGCTCACCAGACGCTGTGGCTACTTGTTTTTTCAAATTTAGTAGCCAATCAGCATTTTTCACTAGGCAAAAAAATCGGCACGCCAAATGTAACGCTGTGCATCTTACATTTATGATGCAAATGCAAATTAATTAAGTAACTTATTGATGGGTAATAAGACAAACATGTGCTGTTGACAAAAAACCCATACAATTAATTCCTGAAAGCACACTGTGTGTCTGAGGTTTGCTAAACTAGGTGTTAAACACCCACAAGTGTGAAAAATTAATTAAACGCATGACAGCCTGTCACTTTTCAAATGTTTTTGTCCACCACTTTACACTAATCTGAATGTTTTTTTCCCCCCTCACTTTCCTTCTTCTTTCTCCTTGCATCTCTCCTGTTTTTGATTCTTGGGTTTTTCTAATCCCTCAATATTTGAACCGTTCTTTTGGTATGATATTTTTAATTTCAAGCCCTGAATGTTACCATGACGACGATCATTAATAAAGGTTTAGGCTAGGCTTATATGGACACTTTGCTATCACGCCATTAAACAGCAATAAGAAAAATATATATTAGGACTTTGGGATACTGGGGTGCTTTGTTGGGCGTTATCTGTTGCATAACTTGAAGAAAAGACAGCATGAAGTACTAAAGTAACTAAACACAAAACTAAATGGAAATGCTATGTAAATATAAATGTAAATTAGCTGCTGTATCTCTTAACACAGGGCGTGTATGAAAACTTCCGTCAGGAGCTGGAGAAAAGCGGCTGCAGGGCGGAGACCCCGGAGGAGGGGGCGTCGGCTCTGAGCGACGACTTGAGCTCGGCCAATCAGACGGAGGTACTTGCGGGTGTGGCCGAAGGCTGCGTACGCAAAGCTGGCCGCCTTAACGTGAAAAACCTGCTCGTGCACAAGAAGAACAAGAAGGTGGAGCTCGCCGCACGCCGTAAATGGAAGAGCTACTGGGTCTCGCTAAAAGGTGCCTAAATTTCAAGCTAGCACAATTGTGCTACAACAAAAGACCAATCTGTTGCCACATTAGTTCTCACAGCTTTCTGGGTAAATGTTCTTGTTCACCAGAATTTACCTCAGCAGCATCGCATATTGAATTCAACTTCATAGTACGGTATCCGTTCTTCTTTAAGAGTTAACAAATACAGCAAGCTGACAAGCGTAGCTAAATGGCTAATTAATAGCAGCTAGCTGGGAGGTTACATATGCTGCCTGTCAGGTCGCGTGACATTATCTAGCTTTAACTATGGGAAAGCCTTCCCGGTGATCTACAAATAACTGTTAATCAAAACAGTAAAGAAAATGTTAGCCACGTTTTTCAAATTTTAATCCCAACTAGCAATTAGGAGAACTAATTAGTAGTTAGCAAAACATTTTCATCCTTGACGCTTATAAACGTTCCCACAGCGTTGCTGCAACATTTTTAATTGTAGGAAATTTAACACAAGTGTTTTTGTAATGTTATTTTTTGTCTAACTTTGTGAGCAATGTTCTAATAACATTTTTGAAGCGAACCATTATTAAATCACATTTTCAGAACGTTGCAGGAACGTTATTTTTGTCCAAAAATAACGTTCAAATTTGTCCAAAATAAGAAGACACTGGCCTTATCCTGCCTTCTGAATGGGACAGACAAAAAGGGTCTTGTTTATCGTGTTACTAAGTGATATAATAAGCATTTATTTTATTTATAGAACAAAAGGTACTAAAATATGTATAATATTACACATAATTTAATGACAAAAATACTATATTTTAAGTATTGTAAATAATGATAATAGATATAATAATTTGTGATGCACAACACCCTGCACTTCTCACCATTGGCCACTGGGGAGCAGAATGAAATCAATAATAAAGCCCGTATAAACTGATAGGGGGTTGATGTTCCTCATTTCTGCTATGAGGGAGTTCCCTTGGGAGAGGTGGACTAAATGAAATGCATATATGTTTAAAAAGGAAGGAAGTGTACCTGCATTTATATATATACATACACACACACACACACACACACATACAGTAATTTCAGTATAGTGTAAGGATTAGTGGTGTAATGTTCATGTGTCGCCACACCTTGCCCGTTTTCCTAGGTTGCACTCTGTTCTTCTATGAGACGGACGGGCGATCAGGAATTGATCACACCAGCGTCCCAAAACACGCCATCTGGGCAGAAAACAGCATTGCGCAGGCCGTTCCAGAGCATCCCAAAAAAGACTTTGTCTTCTGCCTCAGCAACTCGATGGGAGACTCCTACCTGTTCCAGGTAAAATAATATTTCTCCGACAGGGTTCCATCATTAATCACTAATATAAGTCCAATAAAGCGAGTTCTTAATGCCTGAAAGCATTAGGGATGAAAACACGACTCCATCCCTCCATCTTCACTTCCTGATCTACTCAACTCGACTTCTCTATCTCCTTCTTCCACACTCTCTTTACCTCATCCCTCTATCTGTACCATATCCTCATTCCTCCATCTTCTCCTTCTTGCATCTTTACTTTATTCCTACATTCTTTCATCTTTACCTAATCTCGCTAGCCCTCCATCTTTACCTCACCATCCAATCTTCATTTCATCTTCATCCACGGAACTCTCTTCATAGGGCTTCTCAGCTTCTCCGTTTCCCTCTTCCATGCTTTGGCAGTCATGGAGCCATCTTTACCTCATTCCTCCAGCTGTACCTCATCCTCATTTCTCCATCTTTACCTCATTCCTCCAGCTGTACCTCATCCTCATTCCTCCATCTTTTCCCCCATCCATCTTTACCTCATTCCTCCACCTTTTCCCTATCCATCTTTACCTCATTCCTCCAGCTGTACCTCATCCTCATTCCTCCATCTTTTCCCCCATCCATCTTTCTATCCATCCATCTTTATCTCTAAACTTCTACACCTTCTACCTCCATGCTCTGGTAATCTTGCCTTCATCTTTACGTCATCCTTTCTTCTTTATCTCATCCCTCCATCTTTATGTCATCCGTCCATCCCTTCTTTACCAAATCCCTCCATCTTTACTTACTGCCTCCTTCTTTACCTCCTGCTCATCCACTGAACACTCCATCGGACACAAAGTACTCCTCCTTCCACACTCTGGTGACCATCCTTTGATCTTTACCTCATCCCTCCATCTTTACTGTGTATATACTCTATACACCTGTATATCTCCCTTTTTACAGACATGTAGTCAGACAGAGGTGGAGAATTGGGTGACGGCGATCCACTCGGCATGCGCTGCTGGCGTTGCCCGGCAACATCACCGTGACGACACGGTACGCTTCCTGCGCTCCGAGATCCGGAAACTGGAGCAGAAGATCGACATGGACGAGAAGATGAAGAAGATGGGAGACATGCAGCTGGCTTCCATCACCGACGCCAAGAAGAGGAAAACCATTCTAGAACAGGTAATGTCATGGGGGGAGGGGCTATAAAGGGGGTAAAAGCTATAGTGCAGGAGCAACTGCAGATAGTATCGAGAGACTAGAGGAGGTGAGGCTAAATGAGAGGCTATGGGGAGGAGCTAAAGGCTGGAGACTCTACTCTCTAGAGGCCTTTAAATGTGGAGAGATCAGAACATGTGTCTACATGCTAGAGTGAATGGGGGAGGTGCTATATGAAGGAGGAGCTACAAGAAACCAGAGAAGTGGAGCAACGGTGAAGGAGAGATCGGAAGGGGTGGGGCTACAGTGGAACTCTTCTACTTTAGAATTCATGTCTCATGCGTGTTTCATGTGTGTATTCCGTGTAGTTCAATAATGTTGAGTTTTGTTTGTAAAATGTTAACATATCAGCAAGTATTCTACTAATCTTGACCTCTGCCTTTCTGTCCCTGTCTCTCTTTCTCTCTGTCCCTGTCTGTTGCTCAGATCTCAGTGTGGGAGCAGAATCTGGAGTGTTATAACGTGGACTTGTTCAGATTGAGGTGTTATTTATGCAGCCTGCAGGGGGAGGAGCTGCCCAATCCGAAGCCCCTGCTGTCAGTGGCCTCACGCTCCACTAAACTCACCATGGGACGCCTCGGCTTCTCCGTCTCCTCCTTCCACGCTCTGGTGATCAGCCCTCCACCCTTAAATCATCCCTCCATTCTCGCATCTTTACCTTCTCCTCATCCACTAAACTCTCCATGGGATGCCTTGGCTTCTCCGTCTCTACCTTGCATACTCTGGTGACCATCCCTCCATTTTCACCTTATTCTTCCAGCTGCACCTCATCCTCGCTTCTCCTCATTACTCAATCCCTCTATCTTTACCTCATTATTTCTACTCTCTCTTTTTACCTTATCCCATCCCTCCATCGTTACCCCTTTCCTCCATCATTACCTAATTACGCCATCTTTACTTCATCCTCATTCCTCCATTCACTACACTCTTGATAGGACTCCTCCATCTTCCTCTCCTTTGCTCTGGTGATCATTCCTCCATTTTATCTTATCCTCCCTCATCTGTCCAGTTTTACCTCATCCATCTTTCATTACCTCCTACTTAGCTACCAAACCCTCCATGGAATGCTTCATGCTTTGGCTTCTCCATCTTCTGGTGACCTTCTTTTCACCTGTACATCCCTATATTTCTGATTCTTTATCACATAACCTCCATCCTTCCATCTTTACCTTTTCGTCATTCCTATGTCCTTACCTAACCTCTTTATCTTCTCGTTCTAATTTTTCCATCCCTATCCCATCCCCATCCATCCATCTTTACCTCAACCTCATTCCTCCATCTTTCCATCTTTACCTCACCCCTCTACTCTCCCATCTTAAGCCCTGCCTTATCCCTCCATCTTTTTTGCTCATACTCTGTCATTACCTTACCCTCATCTCATTTTTTTTGCCTAGGCTTGCTTCTCCTCATCCCTCTTTCATTATCCTATCCTCAACTACTAAACCTCAGGGAATGCTTCAGATTCTCAATCCCTCCTTCCACATTCTGGTGACCATCCCTCCATCTTTACCTCATCCCTTCCATTTCTCTGTCTTAAGCGTCTCCTTATCCCTCTATCTTCACTTCATCCTCATCTCCCTAACCTTAGCTCCACTTCATTCACTCAACTCTCAATGGGACGCCTTGGCTTCCTGCTTCTCGGCCCTCCTCTTTACCTTTTCCTTCTGATCATCTGCTAAACTCTCCATGGGACGCCTCAGCTTCACTGTCTTGAAATTCTATGTCCTGCTGACTATCCCTCCATCTTCACCTCCATCTTTACCTTCACCGTGACTTATATTTTCTGATTCCTTTGTTCACGTGCCACTATCCCTCTATCCTTACCTCATCCTTCCATTTTCATCATCATCCATCCACTGTTATCTCATCCTCATCCCTACATCTTCACCTCATTCTTCCATCTTTACCTCATCCTTTTACTCATCCACTTTAAGCTCCTCCTTATCCCTCCATCTTTTCCTATTTCTCCATCTTTACCTTCCCTTCGTTTTTTATCATCATTACATAATCCTCATCCCCATCCCACCATCTTTACCCCATCACCATCCGTCCATCTTTATCTCCTCCCTCTACTCCTCAATCTTAATCCTCTTACCCATCCCTCCACCTCTCTGTAATTACCTCATCCTTATCATAGAGCTTTCTTTCTGTTCTTTCGTCCCGTCTCTCAATCTTCATTTCTTCCTCTCCTTACATTCTACTGCAGCAGTAAAAATAACTGCCAGGCAAATTCAGTTCTAGCTTATTTTAGTCTCAGTGCCGCCGTTCCCTCTCTCGGATGTTGGCGCAAGTGTGTGTGTGTGTGTGCTGGACATGTGCTTCAGGCTTTGGCAGGTCGATATAGTGTGTGTGTAGCCACCCACAGCCACGGTAGAAAGAATTCTGGGATAGCGGGGGATAAAGGGCTTTTTGAAATGTTAAAACTCACACCTCGCACGCAGGATGATATTTTAGGCTTTTTATAGTCTGTATCGAACTTTTTGTATTGACCCTCTAGAGAGAAAGAAAGCGAAAAGGAGAGAAAGAGAGCGAGAGAGCGAGAACAACGAAAGGAACACTGAGATAAAAAGACAAAGAAGGAGAGCAAAAAAAACAGAAAGACAGAGAGGGAGAGCGAGTGTGCGTGCGTGTCCTGTTTACTATGTGGACGCATTGATTGTGTGCTTTTATTTCTTTGCATTGTGAAAAATAAAATGTAAATGCGACGTTAAACACGGAGAGGGAGAGAAAAAACATGAGAAACACATGAACAAAGAGAAAGAAGGTAAAAGGAACAAGAAAAAGAGAGGAAGAGACTGAAACTTGCATAATTATTATATAAACTCTTGAAAAAAAAAAAGTGTCTAAAGGATGTATGTGTATGTGTGTGTGTGTGTGTGTGTGTGTGTGTGTGTAGGTGGCGGCGCGCACAGAGAGCGGCTTTCGGAGGCGAGCACACGCCATGTCACACTCCACCGGCAAACGGAAAAGTCGCTTCTCCTCACTGTGGGGCCTGGAGACAAACTCAAAGAGGAAAATACACACACACACACACCCCAGCATTGAACAGGTACACACACACTCACACACACACGCAATTTAATTGACCTCAGTATTACTGTAGCTGAGTAATACTGCTATAATAATGCTACGCCTACACCTACACCTAATCCTGACCCAAACCCAAACCTTAACCTCAGTAACCAAAAGTACTTTTGGTTTTCATACAAAAGCTGTTTTTTTTCTGTTCAAAAGCAGTTTTGTTTCGTGAGGGGCCAGCCAAATGTCCTCACAATCTCCAAGCTGACATTTATTCCTATCATTAGGGACACATTTGGTCCTCGCAAAGGGCTAAAAACATGTCCACACATTTTTAGAAATACAATTTAGTAGTGTGATATGAATTTGCTGTGTTTTGTTGGCAGGTGTTTGCAGAAGGGGAGGGGCCAGCAAAGAGAGATCTGGAGGGAATGATGGAGGAATCGTCAAGGGAGACTGTGGTGAGCTGTAGTCATCCATCCATCAATCCATCCATCCATTCATCCATACAAAAAATAATAATTCGCCATTCGTCCTGTATTGCAGATTCTGCCCATAATTTCATAATCATCAATTAAACTATTCTTAATTACCCATCTATCATCCATGCATCCTTCCATCCATTCATCCATCCATCCATCCATCCATCCATTCATCCATCCACCCACCCATCCATCCATCCATCCATCCATCCATGCCTTTTCCCATCCACCCTTTTCCACCCTTCCATTCATTGTTTCCATTTATCCATCCATCCATTCATCCATCTATACATCTATCCATCCATCCATCTACTCATCCACCTATCAATCCATCCATCCATCCATCCATCTATCCACCCATCCATCCATCTATCCACTCATCCACCATCAATCCATCTGTCTATCTATGCATTTTTTAATCTTCTCATCCATTCATGTATCTATTCTTAATCCTTGATCTACCCATTTATCTTTTCATCCAACCTCTTGCATCCCTCCATTTGTTCATTGCTTCCATCTATCTATCCCTGATCCATGCATCCATCTGCGCATCCATCTATGCATCCATCCAGCCTTCCATCACTCCATTCACTCATTGCTTCATCTAACCTTGTTCCACGCAATACATCCATTAATCCATCCATTCATCCAGCATCCGCCCATTGTTGTATTAAACCCTCCATCTATCTATACATCCATCAATCATATATCTCTTCTTGTATCTACCATCCATCCACCCCTCATTAAACATAGATGCCACAATCACAGAAGCAAAAGAACAGAACGAACAGGACAGACTCATGTCCTCTGTGTGTGTGTGTATGTGTGTGTGAGCCAATTTTACAACCTGTTCATTTTTCCCTGCCACAGAAAGACGAGCAGGTGTGTGTGACAGGGACGGTGAAGGACCGCCTCACGCCCTCCTGGGTGTGTTTGCCCAACGGCCGCCCCATTCTCGCTGTCATACAGCCCGGAGAGTCTGTGCTCGACACACTCGAGATCATCTGCAGGGTATGTAACATGACTTACTCATCAGAATGTTTTCCATACACCAAATGTCACATGAAATTTGTGCATAAGAAAGCCTGTGATGTAATGCTGGAGGTGGGGTTGGGGACTAAAATGATGTGGGTTCTAGTCTGTCCATGACCGACTCAACCAAACGTGATTCGCTGCATACACACAACTGTTCACATTTTCTTTTCACTCTTCAGAAATGCCTTTCGAATTTGTGAAACATTTGGATATGTTTTTGTCCGTGTGGCAATGTCCATCGTGTTCTGTCTTGGTGAATCTGTCTCCTGTGCTCCTGGTTGAAGCCCAGTGATTCTCGATTTTCAAACTTTCTTTTTCACCCCAATTCGAATAGAACTTGGCCCCTAAAATTTCCATCAACAGAGCCATTAGTACCAGCATTTTTTTGTTCTTGGCTCACACTGAACAAGATTAAGCTTTTTTAGAAGCAATCCATCTATCCATTTTATATCCATCCTTCCATCTATCCATATATCCGCCCATCTAGCCATCCTTGTATTCACCCATCCACCCTTCTATCCATCCATCCATCTATCGTTGACTTACACTTCCATTTATCAATACATCCATTTTGGTAACTATCCTTACATCTATCCATGCATCCATCTGTCATCTGTTTATCCATCCATCCATTGATGTATCTATCCTTCTATCTATCACTACATCCATCCAATTATTTATTGTTGTATCCATTTAACATAAATGGATAACCATTTATCTAACCATCTATCAGTACATCCATTTTGGTAACTATCCCTCCATCTATCTATATATCCATCCATTTTATATCTATCCTTCCATCTATCTATATATCCATCCATTTTATATCTATCCTTCCATCTATATATCCATTATTCATCCTTGTATCCATCTATCCATCTATCTATCTATCTATCTATCTATCTACCCTTCCATTTACCAATACATTCATTTTGGTATCTATCCTTCTGTCTATCTATACATCCATCAATTTTGATAACTATCCATCCATCTATCTATACATCCATCTATCTATCTATC
>JAOUQW010000047.1:5330260-5342294 GCA_028565825.1 Olivaichthys viedmensis | reverse complement strand
CTCTTGAGTCTGGTTCCTCTCAAGGTTTCTTCCTCATGTCGTCTCAGGGAGTTTTTCCTTGCCACTGTCGCCTCTGGATTGCTCATTAGGGATCTAGATCTACATCTGGATTTCTGTAAAGCTGCTTTGTGACAATGTCTACTGTTAAAAGCGCTATAGAAATAAAATTGAATTGACGATGGGCTACTATAAAGTATTGGTTTGGACTCTGTAACATCGCTAGTGGTCTCGACTACAACACTACCCAGAGGGGAATTTTATTTCTAAAGTGCGGGAGGGGAAGTAAACGGAGTAGTCTGAGGGCTCATGTTTAGGTTGAAGTAGGCTCAGGTGATGAGGATAGAATCCTTACTGTCTAGTTAGGAGAGTCAATGAGGTAGAGAGAAAGAGACATTAGTGCTTGCATTTGGCTTTCTAACCTGCAACTGACATCTCTTTGGTCTGGCAAATGGTGGTTTTATTTCCTCTCTGACATGTTGTGTGTGCTTCAGTCCAGCCCCATCTGGAGGTTGGCGATGTGGCCGCTGTCCGTGGTGCTGAACCTCTGCTACACTCCTTTATGTCTTTTCATCCCTCTGCTTTCAGTCAATCAGAACACACTGTACATTAGTGAAGCTTTTAGAGTTTAACTCCATTAAGCGTCTCTGCTTCAGACATTACGGCTTTTCCGCTTTTGCATATCACTGAAAAGAGTGATGCTTTGAATTTACTTAATTGAATGTCTTCATCATTGTCACGTTAATCAAATATAGTGCATCAACACAGTTATTGCCAAAAGTAGGTAAATGTGTGTTGATTCTACACAGCGTATTTTATTTATATTAAAACAATGAACACATTTAAATCAAGTCTTTTGCATTAAAGTATTTTAAATCCCCATACTCAACACAACTTCAGCTTATTACATGTGTCACTCAATTCACACATATACACTATAACAGGAGATATTAATCCATAAACCCTGATTGGCTAATCTGTATAGCAAACTATAGAGCAGCAATGGTGCAACAGGAGGACAGTCTATCAGTTTTTCTACACGTCACGCGCGCGCTGCCTCGCTCGGTTGCTACGGCAACGGCCGCCATTAGCCACGTGTATGTCTGTGTTTGTCTAGTCTCCGCCATGTCTCACGTTACATGTCCTCACCTGCCTCTCGTTTAGTATCCCTATAGATACCCTCATGTGTCTGTCCTGCGTTGTCATTCGATGTTAATGTCATGCTGTGTGTAAGCCCCGTGTCAGTTTTATGTATGTTACCTGTTTGATGTTTAGTGTAAATAAAGTCAAGTTTGCAATGGCTTTGCACTTGTGTCCAGCCTCCCGTCTACAAAGCCTGACACTACAAATTTCCATGGTAGTTTGTTTATGGAAGGAAATGGTCCACAAACTGGTCCATTATGTTTAGTTTCATGAAAAATAAGCGACGTCTTTCTCACTCAAGGAACGACGTGTGATTTTGTCCTGTCGGCAGGATGGCAAGTCTGTTGGGGTTAAATCAAGTAGACTGAAAGGAGCACCTTTTTAAATAAAAAAAAATCTGTTTAAAGCTTAACACACTCACCGCTACATTTAGCTGTTATAAATCAGCTCCTCTGATTATTAAAGGGTAAATTTGGCCGTCTAGTTTTCAGACCTTCCTCCATGCAGCTGCTCTAAATCATTTTCTAATCCCACCACACTGGTGATTAAATGGAAATTTGGTCCGTAATGGCGGAGGGGCTGCTGCTGTCAGGGAGGACGGATGCTCACGGCCACGTCAATCTTTACGCAAATGATAATAACAGCTGAAATAATGGGTTTTCACTTTGCGTGCATCTGGTAGGTAATTTTTGGGAGATTATCTCCAACAACGCGTGCTATTACCGGGGCCGAGGAGACAAAGTTCACACGATGGGATTGAATTAATTATTAACGGCAACGTCATTAATAACACGTTTGATGCAGTTGCAGCTCTTCAGAGTAATTTAGGTGAAAATGCACAGAGTTTATATGGCTTGTTTTATGAATTTGCATTACATAATTAGGAAAATAAAAAAACTCTGGGGAAAAAGATGGTTTTACTTTTCACGAATAAAAGTCCAGAACTGTGTGTTCTTATTAACTGAAAGCAGCAGAAGTGTCAGTATCTGATGTTAGTCCAAAATGACGCTGTATTCCCTATTCCCTATAAACTGCAAAGTGCATTATGGGTGTTCTGCATTCCCTAGGCTTTATGTTTTAGATACTTACTTATTGCAGTGCATTGTGGGATTTCTCCACTATGCTTTCGAACATGTCTACCAAATGGCAAAACTACCAAAACAGTGCACTATATAGTGAATATGGTTTCAGACGGTAAGAGAGATTTCAGTTTCATCTGAGGATTTCTCACACGGATAAACACTGAGGCCCTGATTTATTACAGGGGTGTGTGTGTGTAAAAAAACGTGCAAAATTATTAACACCCACAAAAAGCTAATTTACTAACAGGCTCTGCGGAGGATTGCGTCTTTCACATGAGCAAAATAACACGTCTTGTCTGTTTCGCGCGTTTGCCTTAATGAATATGCAAAGTGGGCGGAGTCAATGCTAATAGATTAATTTAGCACCTGCAGTGTGATTTACTGCAGCCTGAAAGTCACTTCAGGAACAGAGACTGTGTGTAAATTAATACGAATGAAGGTAATAAATTTGTTGACGCCCGTTTCCGATGGTTAAAGACAAAATTAAACCATTGACTAGGTTTTAATAATGAAAAAGTTTATCTAAATTACACCTTAGTGTCGCAAAGCAATCACTAGTTTCTCAAAATGATGACTTGTTGCTGCGGTCATTTTAGAGTTTCAGTTTCACTCGTCCGGGAGTCTCTTTCAGATCCGAACTTGCTGCAACTAACGCGAACACACAAAAAACTAATTTACATATTGTTTTCTTTACTTTGCACGTGACGTCATTCACGAAAGTCTTCTTTGAAAATCACCCGCAACACGCCCATTATCTGCACACGCACATTAGTACTCGTTAGAACCTGCTTGTTGATTTTGTTATAACTCTGAGAAAGGGACGGCCTCAGTCCCTGGCAGCACATTCCCAATCGGTGAAATATGGACACGCTGTGAATGGCGTGAAAGGATCAAATCGCTGGTAATGAAGGAAAGAATGAAAATGCGAAGCCTTTTGCTCTCCCGCAGCCTGTAATGAGCTCAACATCCATAAGGCGTAATTTGTAATGGAGCAGATTTCCTCATTAACCTGCCTAAAGTCCTCGCTGATTACCTCATAATCACCTTCCAGAGCTGTGATGAGACCCGGCTCGGTTCTGCACAGTGTCATGGGGTTCTCCTGCTCTAATCTCTCACACCTTTTTCCATTTTCAGGCCATTTTTCACACAATAGAGACAATAATATCGTGCACAGGTGTAATCACACGTCAGATGCAGGTCAGAGGTCATGTGATACGCCTGAACATTTTGTGGCTAATGGACATCTAAGCTCTGTCTCACATCATGTACGCTTAGTGCAGTGCTTTTAGTGATGTGCTGGAACCACAGAGAAATGGAGTGAATAGAAATGGGCGCCGGAACCTATTTCCACTCTGCAGTCGGAGGAAGAGGCGGAGCCATGTTCTGTTTTGTCCCGACCCATCCTTTCCTGTTCTGTCCTGTCCCATCATTTTCCTGTTCTGTCCCGTCCTTTCCTGTTCTGCCCTGTCCTTTCCTGTTCTGTCATGTCCTGTTCTGTCCTGTCCCATCCTTTCCTGTTCTGTCCTGTCCTGTCCCATCCTTCTATCCATCTGTCATCTGTTTATCCATCCATCCATTGTTGTATCTATCCCTCTATCTATCTCTGCATCCATTCAATTATTCATTGTTGTATCCATCCATCCATCTTTTATTTACCCTTCCATTTAAATAACAATCTATCAATACACTCATTTTTGTATCTATCCTTCTATCTATCTATACATCCATCCATTTTAGTAACTATCCCTCCATCTATCCATCCATCTATCCATTTTTATATCCATCCATCCATCTGTCCACCCGTTTATCCATCCATCCATTCATCTATCCATCCATCCATTGGTGTATCTATCCCTCTATCTATCTCTACATCCATCCAAATATTCATTGTTGTATCCATCCATCCATCCATCCATCTTTAATTTACTCTTACATTTATCTAACCATCTGTCAATACACCAATTTTTGTATCTATCCTTTAATCTATCTTCACATCCATCAATCCATCTCTCCATTGATATATCCATCCATCCATCCATTTTTGTATATAACAAAAATCTCGATCTATCTATACATATTCATCAGTCAATCTCTTCTTATATCTACTATTCATTCATTTTCACACCAAAACAACAACAAATATGCTGAGGAAGGAGAAACGAGATCATCATAAGAGTGTCAGCCAAACAACCAGTCATTCCATCACTCCGTATCGCATCTTCTTTATAGCCATACCACAACTTTTACGCCTCAGGCAAGAGGAAACGTTTTTTAAATTATATTTAGTTGTTGAATTTCTGGTTTGCATTCAGGTTTTCTTAAGCACAAATTCAACATTCAGATTAAAACACCTGAATTGGAAAAAACATGGAAACAACACTTCTCACCGTCACTTGTTTACCAGGCTCATGATTTGGACTCTACCAAACACTACCTGCGCTTGAAGTTCCTGATTGAGACGCAGGTGCAGTTCTACATCCCCAAGCCAGAGGAGGATGTTTACGACCTGGTAAATTTACATAACTCATAACGCATAGAGAAGCATACTAATTGATTAAGTCGTTGAGAGGCCATAACAATGAACAGTGTTTGGAGCGTACATGTGCTACCGTTGGAATGAAATAAGTGGCATTACAAAATTTTGGAAAAAGGAAGCAATTGGTGTGTAAACAGGATATTCAGATAGAGTTCAGTTTCATACAAGGTTAGAAAAATGGTAAAAATGGATGTCTCATTTCTAAAATAAAGGATTCTTTAATTAAAAGGATCAATTGACAAACAATATGGATATTTTTTCGATGACTGATGAAATAAAAACAGTTCTTGGTATAGTACTAATTGAACCAATCTATTATTTGAGAATTAGTATGCATGTCAGGCTTCACTAATTAATTTATTTTCTAGAATAAGCACAGCTCATCTCTTGCTGCTCTGCTTGTGGCTTCTCAAAGCCCAAATGCAAAGCTTTGCCACCCTACTGTGCCTGTTCTTCTCACAGCTAGACTCCATCGCAAATGGAGAATTCGAGACTCCAACATATTTCTTTTTATTCTCCCCCTTTCAGCTCTATAAGGAAATTGAGCTCTGCTCCAAGATTAAGAAAGTCATTCAGTTTGACCGGGACGAGTCCTGCATGATCGGTTACGGTAATTAATCGCTCTGTAAAATGCAGAACATTTAATCTGTAATAGGATAATTTGTGTAAGTGCAGTTTGTTGTGAATACCTATGAGATGTGTATTAATTCACACCACACTCTCTCTGACAGGTTTTTCTATCTCTATGGTGGAGGACGACAGCGTGCAGCAGCTCTACATTACAGATGTAAAAGCAGGAGGATTAGCGTTCGCCAAAGGTTTATTACTCCTCTTCTCTGCTTAATTATCCTCTCTGTCTTTTTCTCCTCTACCCAGCTCTCTCTCTTTCTCCCTCGTTCTCTTGCTCTCGGTAATGGGTGTTATTGCTGTGCCACACTGCGTTACGTAACACGCGCATTGAAGGCTTTGTGGGTTTCTGCGAGGCTCGGATCAGACATGCCAGCTGACTCATTCTCCACTCAGGAGGAAAAATAAGTAACATTATTTCACTCCGGTGCCATCATTCCAGCCTTAGACCAATTTTTTTCAGTGTCATATGTGCTGTGGAACATATGGCACCCAGTAAGCATCAAGGCTAGTCAAAACGTGTCTCTGGAAGGCATTTTTATGGTGTTGGCAGGGTGGCAAATATGGATTTAAAACCCATCTGAGCGTGTCTTACTGATGATATTTCATACTTGCTTGAGAACTGGGTCAACAAAAGAGAGAGAAATGCTAGAGACTATCATTCTCTTTGAGAAACGTTCAATCCACTAATCCACTATTTACCCTAGAACTAAATGCATAAATGCATTATTGGATAACTGATAACTGGATGTAGCATTTGACTGGTGGTTAAAAGTACTATAGTCCCAAATACTCGGGATGATAACAATATATAATAAAGTACAAGCTGTTTTGAAAATAGATGCTGTCTATTGGTTTTACGTAATTAGAATATAGATGTCTAGTAGCATTAAGTCAAGGTAACTGGACTTGTGATCTTGAATCTTATTAAACAAGTTCAGTCGTGACTGTTCTACTGCATTCAAAATGACCTTGATGACTGAAAACCTTCAAGAGTGTTTCGAATATGAGTGTGTTGAAGGATTAAATGACTGATGGACAATGCAGGTCTGAATGCGGGCGACGAGATCCTGCAGCTGAACGGCAAAAACTCTATCACGTTGACGTTCTCTGATATGAAGATCGCATTCTCTCAGGCGTCTCTCTCACTTACTGTGAACACACTGCCCTCAGTGGACCGGAGACAGCACTGCTTTTTGCCCCCAAGACGCTCTGATGCAGTACAGCAACTCTACACAGACATCTTCTCCCAGAATCAGGGTATGTAAAGTCAGAACCAGCAGAATAAAGGGGGGTGGGTGTGATTTAAGTTAAAAACAGCCAGATCATGGTGAGTTGGGGTACTGCCAGATCCATGGTAAGTTTTGTTACTCCCAGAACCACGGTGAGTTGGTTGGAAGCAGCAGAACAATGGTTTAGAACGATTAGAGACAACAGAACCAGCATGGGGTACCAGAAAAACTTGGAAGAGCCTGGTTATTGTCGGAACCAGCATGACTAAGGTGAGATGGTTTGCTTTTAGAACCCATAGAACTCTGGGTTCGAAATTTGGGTTAGGACCAGCAGAACCAAGGTAAGTTAGTTTAGAACTAAAGTGAATTGACTTCCTTTTAGAACCAATAGACCTAGGATAAATTATTGGTATTGCTAGGGTGAGTTTGTTTGCTTTCAAAATCAGAGAAATTAAGGTGACTTGGGCTATTGGCAGAGTCAGCATATACAGGGTGCGCTGGGTTACCATCAGTATTAGCAGAACCATGGTGAAATAAGTGGCCATCATAACTTAGGTGAGCTGGTATGTGTTCAAAACAAAAAGAACCAAGGCGAGTCGGAATGGAACCAGCAGAACCCGGTGGAATGGTGAGTTGGTTTACTGACAGAACTATGATAAATGGGTTAGAAGCAGCAGGGCCATGGAGTTATAGCCAACAGAACCACAACACCAGAACCAGAAGAACTTGGAAGAGGCTGGTTACAGAACTGGTTACAGCTGAGTTACTTTTAGAACCAATAGACCTAGGATAAGTTGGGTTATTAGTAGAACAGCAGAGCTAGGGTAAGTTTGCTTGTCAATAGCCCAACTCACCTTAATTAATCATATACAGGGTGGGTTGAGTTATCATCAGAACCAGGACAACCAGAATGAGTTTGGTTGCCCTATTCCAGTGCTAATAATCAAGCCCTTCATAAGTACAATTACGGTGTGTTACCAGGAATAGGGTTGGGTTGCCATCAGAACCAGCAGAACCATGGGATTTGGGTGGCCATTAAAACCAAGGGGAGCTGGTATGCTTTTAGAGCCAACAGAACCAAGGTGAGTCAGATTGGAGCCAGCTGAACCAGGTGGACTGGCATGAGTCGGGTTAAAAACAGCAGGACCATGATGAGTTGGGTTACTGCCAGAACCATGATAAATTGGTTAAAAGAGAACTAGACCAACAGAACTAGCATAGGGAACCAGGAGAACTTGGAAGAACCTGGTTACTGTCAAAACCAACAGGACCTGGGTGAGAGAGTTTGCTCACAGAACCCACAGAACTTGGGATAATTGGGTTAGAACCAGCCAAACCATGGAGTTAGGTTAGAACCAGAGTGAGTTGAATAACTGTTAGAACCAATAGACATAAGCTGAGTTGGGTTATTGATAGATCCAGCAGAACCAAGAGTGAGTTGGGTTAGAACTAGCAGAAATAAGGTGGGTTTGTTTGCTGTTAAAACCAGCATATTTAAGGTGACTTGGGCTATTGACAGAGCTGGTATGCATTCAAAACCAACAGAACCAGTGATTTGGATTGGAACCAGCTTTCAGAACCAGCAGAACTCTGGTAAGGTGGGTTAGAAGATTATTAACCATGGTGAATAGATTAGAACTAGGGTTTGAGTGAGTTTGTTTGCTGTTAAAACTAGAGCAATTAAGGTGACTTGGGCTATGGGCAGAGTCATCATAAGCAGGGTGGGTCAGAACCAGAAGAACCACTCTTGGTGAGTTGGGTGGCCATTATACCCTAGGTAAGCTGGTATGCATTCAAAACTTACAGAACCAAAAGGAGTCAGATTGGAACCACCAGAGACAGGTTAATTGGTATGCTTGCGTAACCAGCTGAAGCAGGTGAATCTGGATTACCGGCAGGACCAGCAGATCCAGGGTAATTGGTATGCTTGCATAACCAGGAGAAGCAGGTGAACCTGGATTACTGGCAGGACCAGTAGAACCAGGGTAATTGGTATGCTTTACTAATGAGGAGAAGCAGCTGAAGATGGATTATTGGCAGGACCAGCAAAACCAGGGTGAGTTGGTTTATTTTTAGAGCCAGCCTGATTCGGCCTACTCTTGGAACCAGGGCCAACTGGTTTGCCCTCAGAACCAGAAATTAACAGACGCAGAGGGAATGCACTACTTGCACAGTGTCAGTTTACTTTATTGTTCATAATATTTAGGATGTTTCTCAGTACCAAGAACGCAAAGAACATACTTGTGGATGTTCTTGACAAGTAATCTTGCAAAAACGAACTCACAAGGACACGAGAACGGAGAACGCACCGATACGAAACATCGGAACAAAGTTGTATATGTTTAAGATTCGACAACTATATTACTAATTTCTCGCCTCGTTTATGTCAAAATCCGATTTACATGCACAGTTTACTTTCAGGTCTGAGCCACATCCTTCGGCATCGCAATGACGTCGCAATGAATTATGGGACTTTTAGTTCGTTCCCGTTGGCAAGTCACCAACCGATGCATCCGCGGATAAAGAACACTTTCGGGTTTTTAAACTGTTCTCGGCACTTGTGTTCTTGATTATTGGAATGCAACTTGGGCATTAAAAGATGACGTCAAGCGAGTACACGAGGACGCAAGAACACACAAGAATGCATACTGAGAAACACCCGTAGTGTTGTCTCTGTACGTTAAGTGCGAACCATTTTTTTATTATGTCGATTATTAAGTCAGTGAAGCAATTCTTACTGAGGGAAGTCTACAATACACATAATCGTTAAGTTCTGTTAATACCATCATAGTATGGAGTGTTTCTCGAGTTTGATTTTTCCCGAGTAAAGTTTTATGAGTGTTAAATGTGCGTTGATATTATCAGCCTCATTCAGCACTGATCTTATCACTTCTCCCAGAGGAGATTCTGGATGACGGAGTTGGTCTCATCTCGGAGACGTCTGGGGACAGCCTGGAAGAGGACGCAGAGCTCTTCAGCGAGTACAGTGACTATGAGAAGGTAGATATCTCTCACTTCCTGCTGCAGAATATTACCGTAGTCCAATATTGTGATCCGAGAACAAATTTTTTATATAATATCATGATCCAAACATAATGTTGCAGAATATTACTGTATCCAGTAACAGTTGTTTTAGTCCATGACTCTGGTCCAATCAAATATTACAGTATATTTATAGTGTATTAACCAGGTCTGTTTCATGCTCTGTGTCGGGGATGCAGGGACACAAGCCGCAGCCGTTTTACACACTTATTAGACACTCTCACAGTACTACACATGAAACACACCACGCTACAGACATGCAATTACTCACAACACGGGACGGAAACAAGCGGGTACTTATACACATACTAATTAGGGAAACGAACGAGACACAGGTGGGATTGTTTAAACAGACAAGACAGGAAATAAACAGACATTAACATGGGGATCGTGGAGCTTGTCGCGCACGGCCACGTGCACCGCCGCACGAGGCGGCATCTGATCATCATGTCATTGTATATTATTGTATCCAATCACAATTAAAAAAAATTTTTAGTTAACAGAAATCCACAGTTATAGCTGCACATAGACACACATACAGTACATACACTCACATATAGATGGGTGCGCACACACACACGCTGAGAATAGTCATTTGCAGGTCTCCGGGATTCAACACTGTCCTGCCTACGCGGAACTATATTCAGATCCACACCTTCGAGTTTTCTGGAAGTGTTTTCTAGAACGAACTTATAACACTTGTTTTATTCTGCAGTTCTCTCTAATAAGTGTTGTAAAAATGTTGAGGTGAAGTGACAGTGATTACGGGAACGTGTGTCCGGTGTTATAGACCAATTAGCTCATTTACGCCGAGCTCCAGTGATACTGAACTTCCTTTGATCTGAGTTTGCATCCTAATTGCTAGTTCGGCAAATATATGAACGAGGAGTTAATCGGTGTCTAATGGCAATTTGGAACATGGGATTTTTTGACACATACAAGCCCACGCTTGCATCCGCCCCCCCAGCGCCCTGACAGTTAACTTTCAAGGGGCGAGGAGACAGACAACTTTAAAGGATTGGGCAAGCTCGTGGTCGGGGGACAGGCAGAAAGTCAGGCAAGGTGCATACAGGGTTTCGGAGGCAGAGGCAGGTTTGTTAGTCCAGGGGTCGGAAGCAGGGTCGGTATCAGGAAGGCAGTCCGGGAAACGCTTGGTATGACAACTTTCATCGGATCAATACTGAGCACTGTGGTTATGTTTGCTGAGGCATATATAGAGGGAAACTGGATTGCACTCAGGTGTGTGTGTGAGTGTGAGATTGGGAGCAGGTGCGGCTGATTAGTAGTGAGGCGAACTTGAACGAGGAAGTGTCTCGTCTGAGCAGCGTGGGGGATTCTGGGATCTGTGATCCCGGGTTGCTGGTGTGTGCATGACACTAACCATTTCGGTTAATATCTGAGAGCAGAGCTTAAATGTATGAATACGTAAGTTTTACAAAATTGTCTATTTTTAAAAATGAGTTTGTGTAGCTTAACGACAATGTTTGAAATATATAATATATTAAAATATATATTTGAAGTATATAAAGATTTGGGCATGAATTTACGGAAAAGGTTTTGAGTGAGACAGACTTCGGACACTACGTTTGGGGTGAAAGGAACATTGCGTGCATTGGTTTAAGGAACATATTGTAGTAATATTTTTGAATTATGCACAGGTCTAATATTCTTCTAAGGGGAAATTCTGCTTATTGCACCTTTAATGGCGTAGCTGTTGGGTTGAGGGTGATTAGCATGTCTGCTCATGCATCTGTCTCGCTATTTAGCATGCTGTTGTTCCACCAACTGCTATCTCTCTCTCTCTCTCTCTCTATCCCTTTCTCTCTCTCCCTCTTTCTCTCTCTCTATCCATCAGCAGGGGTTTCTGTCAGTGAGGTTGCGAAGACTGCAGCAGAATACCATAATTAGCCTGAGGGCACACACACCTGCGCGCGTACACACACACACAGTTGTAACTCCCACGCAGGGTGGGTTTTTGGCTTGGCTGCATGATGCTGTCGTTTATTCTGAGGCAACGACTGGTGTCTTTAAACTTTGTTATTAGATGGAATGAGAGATGAATCTGTCTTTTACTGAGTGCTTACTGACACACACACACACACACACACAAACAGATGCTTAGTGCAGAGGTAACAACTCATGTTCAGGGAGTGTGTGTGTGTGTGTGTGTGTGTGTGTGTGTGGTTGTGTGTGCGCAGATTATTCAAAAGTCGAATGCACCTCGCTCTTCCTCATCTCACTCGCCCGGTCGTGTCCTGAATATTTGAACAGTTCTGCAGTTAGTGGTGGATTATATACCCTATATATACAGTCAAGCCGGAAAGTCTGCACACCCCTTTCACCTTCTCCACGTTTCATTACATTACAGACTTATT
>JAOUQW010000047.1:5305722-5323386 GCA_028565825.1 Olivaichthys viedmensis | reverse complement strand
TGCCACTGTCGCCTCTGGCTTGCTCATTAGGGATCTAGATCTACATCCGTATTTCTGTAAAGCTGCTTTGTGACAATTGCCTATTGTTAAAAGCGCTATACAAATAATATTTAATTTAATTGAATTGAGTTAACTTAACAAGAACATTCTTCCCATTTCTTAATTTTTTTTTGGTATTCTGAAACATCCCTTCAATAGAATCGAGTTTGTTCTTGGCATGTTTGCGGTGTAAAACCATGGAACGGTTCCAGATCAGCCTCTGGAGCTGCATCTGTATAAAAATTTGTAAAACGGGACCGTTTGCCATAATAGATCCTTGACTGTGTGTGGTGTGTGTGTGTTTAAGCTGGATGTGTTGTTTGGGAACCTACCGGAGATGCTGGAGTTTCAAGTGGAATTTCTGCGCACGCTAGAGGATGGAACGCGACTCGTCCCTGACCTCGAGAAACTGGAGCGAGTCGACCAGTTTAAGGTGAGAAGACTCCATCACTGTTCACAAATATAAGTCCGTAACAATGCGCTCTTATTGGCTGAAAGCAGTGGGGATGATGATGCGTAACACAGAGGAGTGTACTAACTGAGTCAACATCAGGTGTTAAGAGTTCTGACACACCAAGACGACTTCAAAAAACTAGTTCCAACCAAGGCCGACTGATGATCGCCTTCCTTCGCCTCACATTTTCTGGTAAAATTTGCACTTAAACACACCGCAAAGACGACAGCTGACGGCCGACATGCACAGATGTTTTGCGCATGACCAAAAAATAGCTCTCCATACCAGCAGGGGGCAGTAGGCCGTATCCTTATTAAATAAAATAATAAAAAAAACAAAGAAAAATAATTTGCCCCAAATTGCATATTAATGTACTAAGTAGTATGTTAAAATAGTACTCCAGTAACATTACCTAGTACCATAGTAGCGTACTATTTTGAAATACTAAGTACAGAGCAGCCTAAAGTACATAGAAAACGTCTAGCTACATTACCAGTCAAAAGTTTAGACACACTTCACTATTTTACATTTGTCTGAGAAACAAAATTCAAAATGTCTTTAAGACAATTAAAAATATAGATTCAATCTCGTGTCCAAACTTTTCACTGGTAGTGTATGTACAGTAGTACTTGGTGCTACAGTTCAATAATTATTTAGAATTTAATGGATAAATATGTTGTTTTTAAAAGTAATATTTGGTGCAGACTTTGCAAGTTGGAAATATAAGTACATAGTAGCTAATCTGAAAAAATGCCAGCTATACAGCAGTACTTGATGCCAAGATTCGTATTTGGACATGACCTTAAAAACAACCATTTATTTTCAGATTAATGTTGAATAATTATATGATGTCGCAGGCATTATTACACATTTGTTACATGTATTTACTTACTTCCTCTCAGATATGCATGTATTTATTGTAGTACCTACCACTAATATGTTACTTCTTAGCATTTAATACTGAAGTATACCTAGTTATTTTTCACATTAGCTACTATGTACTTACATATTTCATTTGCAAATATAAAAAAAAAAAGTATTGCTTGTAAGTGCTGCATTATTACCCATTCAGTTCTGAGAGTAATTATTGCATTCTGCCGGACAAACCCTGTACTTTTCACATACGTTACTATGTATTTTTAAATCCAGTATGCAAAGTATGAACCAGTATTTTCTTGTGGTTGTCAGAACTATGCTGTAGAAAATACGCAAACAAAAAAAAACTCCTTAAAGTTTACGGTAAAAAAAATAGTCAACCTTCTCAAAAGCTGTAGTTGTCACGGGTAAAGACTTTATTTTTAATCAGAGTTTACTCTTTAAAAAAAGTATTTAACCCTGAAATCTACAGCTTTTGAGAAAGTTGACTGTATTTATGTAAACATTGTTGCCGTATTTTATTTAATTTTTACAGTAAAGTAATACCCTTTAAATCAAATGCGTGGTGTCAGAACAGTCCTTGGTAGTGGACTGTTGACTGTTTCACCCAATTGTACAATTGTACAATGTATAACTCTCTCTCCCTCTCTGTGTCTCTCACCCTTCCAGAAAGTTCTCTTCTCTCTCGGAGGTTCGTTCCTCTACTACGCCGATCGCTTTAAGATCTACAGCGCTTTCTGCGCCAGTCACACTAAAGTACCCAAAGTCCTGGTGAAAGGTAACATCTCTCTCTCTCTCTGTGTCTCTCTGTCTGTCTCACTTTTTCTGTGTGTCTCTCTTTACATCTTATACGTCAGAAAGACTGCCAAGTGTGTATGACCCGTGTGTTTGTTAATCCAGCGAAGTCGGACCCGGACTTCAAGGCGTTCCTGGACGAGAGGAACCCGAAGCAGCAGCACTCGTCCACACTCGAGTCGTACCTGATCAAGCCCATCCAGAGAGTGCTGAAGTACCCGCTGCTGCTGCGCGAGCTTTACACGCTCACCGACCCTGAGAGCGAGGAGCACTACCACCTCGACGGTAACTCTGTGTGTGTGTGTGTGTGTGTTTTTGCTGATTACTCTTTCCATTTAGAATCTAATCAACGTTCCTCGGTGTGTGTGTGTGTGTGCAGTTGCAGTGAAGGCCATGAATAAAGTGGCCAGTCACATTAACGAGATGCAGAAGCTCCACGAGGAATTCGGAGCCGTCTTCGACCAGCTCATGGCGGAACAGACCGGAAACAAGAAAGAGGTCCTTGTGTGTGTGTGTGTGTGTGTGACATCATTAGTGAGAGAAAATGGATGTGTATTCTATACAATCGGGTCAAAGACGTTGGAGTAACTTTACGATGGTTACAGGTAGCTGATCTTTCGATGGGAGATCTGCTTTTACACACCACCCTGATTTGGCTCAATCCGCCCTCCTCCCTGGGAAAATGGAAGAAGGAGCCTCAGCTCGCCACCTTTGGTACATCACACATTCCTGTTCCGATACTGTTCTCAACACGTCCTCGTTGACTCCTCCTAACGACCTTACCCTCTTTAACATCCTGTTAGCCTCTGTTACCATGGAGGTCATTCTGGTTCCCAACAAACCTTTTTTTTTTTGAAGGACCTGCCCACGTTTTCCACCGGTTTAAGAGCTGTGTTTTTTTTTTTGCACGTTTCACCTCTGGCTTTGAGAACACTTTACCATCCGCAGGGTCTATACACAGCATGACTACACACATGTTTAATGATTATGCACAAGACAATATATGGTTTATTGCTTTTAACTGTTTATTTTGAGTCTGTAACTGGTTATCACACCCTATTATGCTTCAGTCACACCCTAACATACCCTTTTTGTACTCTTTTGCACTCCTCCAATTACACCCTGTTACACTTGGTTACTCTGTATTGCACCCTTTCACACTCCGTTACATCCTGTTATATCCTCACATGTCCTGTTACACCTACTATACCCTGATACACCCTGTTATTTATGTCTTTATAGCTCTGTTACACCCTCACATATTCTGTTACACTCTGTTATACCCAATTACACTCTCGTCCACCCCGGTGTACACTCTGTTACATCCATCTACACTATATTGAACCCAGTTATACCCCATCACACCCTATTGCACCCAGTGATGCCTTGTTACAATCTGTTACACCCTATTACACTGTATTGCACTCTGTTATAGCCTATTACATTCATTACACCATTGCACACTGTTACACCTTTTTATACTCGTAGACCCTGTAATACCATTTCACACTGTTACACCCCGTTACATTCTGTTAAACTCGAATACATCCTGTTACACACCATTACACTCTTATACCATGTATCAATTACACACAACTAGGGACGTAAATATTTAGTCATCCCACACCAACAATTCCGAAGAAAAGTGTGGAAAATTTAAGGAATGTGTATGGGACAGTGGTGTTTGACTGCATCTCTTGGTCGGTTCTCTTTTGCAGTGTTTAAAACGGCCGTTGTTTTTGTCTGCAAAGACGGCTCCAAACAGAAGAAGAAATTGGTGAGTGATTCCTGTTTTTTGCTCTCTCTCTCCATCTACGTCCTTCTCTCTCTCTCTACATCCCTTTCTTTCTGTCTGATATGAAATAAAATACAAATTCCGAGGGATGTGTGACGCCTCGAAGCTGCTTATCTGTCTGTCTGTCTATCTATCTATCAGGGTGGATCACAGCGTGCGTCTGTCTCAGGCGAAGAGAGAGACCCGTTCCGTTTCCGTCACATGATCTCCACCGACGCCCTTCAAATTCGAACCCTGACTGGTGCAGGTGATGCACTGTAACCCCACTACACACTCTCTCTCTCACACACACACACACAATATTCTGTATCCATTTCCCTCCACAGATGGTGACAGCGCAGCAGTGTGTGAGATCATCCACGTGAAATCGGAGTCGGAAGGAAGACCAGAAAGAGTGTTTCACCTGTGCTGCAGGTCAGAACATCGGCTGAAGACACACCTCATACACACACACACCTGTTAAAACACAAAACCCTAACTAATCGCACAAACTTAAAAACATCCACAGCTCAGTCCTGAAATCATAAATACACCAGGAAACAGACCTCACACACACACACACACAGTCACTCACTCAATCACTAACGTTTACTGTTACTGTAATACACATTATTGTCATCTGAGTTACACCAGCGATTTCCTGCACTCCTTAACCAAACACCTACGCCCATCTTTTAGATACAGAGTTGCCAGTCATCAATAAAAAGAAATATCGAACAGCTTCCTTTGTTCTGAGTGTTTCAGTTATGTTACAACATTGTTGTTAAAAGCAGAAAAACTACCACATTTGAACACAAGTATACACATATATGCTTCAATTATCTCATTTCGAAATATTCAGGTCAGCCACCGCAATATTCAGCCCAGACCTGTGTACTTCAGCCGGGGTGTGAAGATCACACCAGGGGCTCTGTAAGAGTAGTGCTTTGCATCAGTGATGCTATGTGTGCTTGCTTTACTCTTATGACTCATACAGGCGCAAATCCAGTCGTGACTTTGTTGAAAATATCACCACCTAGTGGAGTAACACGAACACATAGTGTACAGTGAGTTGCCAGTTCATTAGCTATACTGTGATCTCATAGATAATAAACAGGCAACTCAGTATAAATACTGTAAACCTGTACCATCACCACAGGACAGGAAACGGTTTTTATTGTCTCTTAAGCTGCCTATAGATGATAAGCTTTTTGTACTTAGCTCAATGGTGAATCTGTAGAATTGAGACAGGACCGGTTGGAAGATGTTGATTTTTTTCTTTTGCGGATGTCTATCGCACGACAGCTACCAACCAGGAAGGACCAAGGCTAACACATGCTTCCTCCGAGACATGTAAAGCCACTGGATCTTATCAAACTGCTGCTCATTCAACGTCAGAGTGCAGCTGAACACGCTTGGAGGAGATCCTTCACCGTCATCCAGGCACCCTCGATTGGCTAATGTTGTTCTGATCGACAGGGGAGAGAGTATACTTCCCACCATAGAGGACAGTTATACTCTCTATTGAGAATTCAAACTTGCGACCTCCCAGCGACAATGTGAACACTTTACTGATGCGCCACTTGGCAGCTTTCTGAGGGACTTTTATTGATGATGGTGGTTGTGATGTTCAACCATTTCACACTGTTGAGATCTACCAGGGTCTTATTATTCGCAAATGTCATCAGTTTGATTGAGGATTCACACATTCCTTGATATATCCAGGGATATCATATCATCATACCCTTGATATGTACCGCCTTCTGTCCAAAAGTAGGTTGCTAAACCGCTTGCAGATGGAGGAGTCCTTGTTCAGCCGGGACAAGTTTGCTTTGACACAACCATATTGCTTCCAGCACTACCATATTGAATGCAGAGCCAAAGTCCACAAACAGAATCCAAGCGTAGGAGCCTCGACTGTTCAGATGGTTGAAGACTTGGAGAGGACTCAGGCTGACTGCGTCATCTACTGCTTGATTTACTCTGTAGGCAAACTGGGAGTCTAACTGGCTTCCGGGAATTTGAAGGACCACCCCCTACATTCAGCAGGAAATTGATACAAAACTCATCTGTTTTTTTGGGTGTCAAGCTCCAGTCAAAGCAAAGTGTAACTACAGATGTTACACCCACTGGCCTGTAGTCATTTGGGCGGATACTCTGTCCTTATTTGGAATGAGGATGATAGTAGAGCACTTGAAACATGCAGGTACTTTGCGCAAAGCTGAAAATGTCAGTGGTCAGTGAAAACGAGGGCCAACTTGTTAGCAAGTGCTGGATGAGATTCCATCTGGATTACTGATGTTCTGGCCCTGAAATAGCCTTTGAACATCTTTTTCCTTAATTATGATGGGGGACGAAGGGGGAGAGGGGAGATTATCGTGCAGTCTTTGCAGTTCTTGGTGAGTGTTTTGATGAATGAAATGGTTTGAGAAACTGTTTCTTTGTATTTTGTGGGATTTTAACGATCCCATAACTCTGGGTTGTGGTTAGAAAAGTCTCACTCTAGTCTGTCCTTACACTTGGCTTTTGCTGACCTGATTGGTTTGCAATGTTTTTGTTTTGCAGCCCTGGTACTCTCCTCTATTCTCCTCTTTGTGAATCTGTACCGTGATCGTTCTCATCTGCCTGACCTTCTTTGCTTGTTGGCAATCCTCAGCACATTTTTGGTAGGAATGCAGACAGTGTCAGTGTATGAGTCTATGTAATCTCAAGCAGCTTGTAAGTCTTGGAGCATCATGACTGCTTCAGGTTTCCACTTTGTGCCTGTAGTCCAGATTGGTTTGACTCATCATCTGTCTACATTTGACCACCATCTGTGTCAATGCATCGTCAGTGCAGAGAGTAGCACATGGGAGGGAACAGAAGCATTCAAAAAGTTTCTTCTCACATGTTGGGTACCTAAATATCTTCAGGATCTACTCAAATCATCTGAGGAGAAGTAAAATCATGCATGCAGTAGATGGGGAGAGTTTGACTGTTTTATCTCAATGGCTAATATCTGTTCAGCCAATCATGTGGATTGACTTGGGAGGAATGTTAAGTAGAAATGACAGATGAAAACACTCGGGAGGAATACAGCTTGCAGTCTACACAAAGTGTCTTCTGAGTCAAGAACCATTTTGGTGTAGTGTTTGACATCAGTGCACCAGTTATTGTTAATGATCTCCTTCTTGGTTCCACTGCTGTGTCAGCTCAGGTCGAAATTGTTATTAGTTCATGTCCGTAATACAAGCTTAAGTGCATAAAATCGTTGAGAATACAAAAATCTGGGGTCTACCCAGCAAGCATTAGATTCCTGAATGTAAGCAAAATACCTAAAACAGGGACAGTCAGGATTGGCACCTACCAATTTGACGCTCATGGTGTTAACCGTAGATGATGTTGGGAAACTGGACCCATACATATCACAAAATGTATGATATGTTGGACTGCTGTTAATGCTGTCTATACATTTTAAGACTCTCTGAATCATCTCTTTAGTTCTCCCGAGAGCAAGAAGGACTTCCTGAAGACGGTGCACTCCATTTTGAGAGAAAAACAGAGACGGCAGCTGATGAAGACAGAGAGTCTTCCTCCCAGCCAGCAGTATGTGCCGTTTGGAGGGAAGCGTCTGTGCGCTCTGAAAGGAGCCCGACCTGCCATGAACCGAGCAGGTACATACTCACCTGTTAGCCTCTCATGGTCGACCCATCTAGTTTCTTATCTGGTACAGTTAACTTCTAGTCTGCTAACCTCACCTGGTAGACTCACTTGGTAGATTCACCTGGAAAATATATATTTTAGAGAGAGCCTGAGCAGAGATGGTTTCAGTCCGCATCCAAGCGAACCGTAGCGCAATTTGATTGTAGCGAGAACACAATTTGACTTTAAACTGATCCAAATGCAGGAAATGTGCTGTGTATTATGGGTGGCTAGCGCCTTTTTTTTTCGAAAACTGAGCCAAAGGACAGAGATGTAGCGCTCCATTAATACAATGTTTTCTGGATATCTGGATTGAAGAACAAAAGACATTTTTCTGACAATTGAATTAAAGAGTTTTCATTCCTGCCCCTTCGCACACGCCCATCAGCCATCTTGGTTGTGAAACCGAACCAAACCAAATCGCAAACCAACAAAAAGTATCATTTTCACTCTGATTTGGATTCTGATTTCTCTGGAAAACACTGATATATTCTGTGAGATTGTTCAGGTTTACGTCCTGGTTCTTCAATCTTCAATCTCATCATTTGTCATTTGTCAATGAGAATAGATCCTATTGGCTGTTGTTCTCTAAAAATCGTACATGTTATTTTAACATTTTCCGTTTGTGCACAGCCTCTGCTCCAACACGAACTCTGGGTCGGCGAAAGCTAGTGCGAAACCGCTTCACCATTGACACAGACATCGTGTTCGACACAGACGCTGATGGTGACTCACCAGACTCCCAGACCTCCCTGCAGCCAGGCGACACAGACCGCTGGGTGGAGGAGCAGTTCGACCTGCAGCGCTACGAGGAGCAAGAGCAGGCGAAGGAGACGGACATTCTGAGCGATGAGGACGAGGACGGCGACGACGAAGACCTCAGCCTGGAGCTAGAAGGGCCCGTGTCGGCCATGTCGCTGGAAGACGAGGTAGAGGAAACCAAAACCAAAGGCAAGGACTGCAAATCCCAGCATGCTTTGAGGCTGTCCCATCTCGGGAAGCAGTGTGCCATGTCTGTGGCCAGCGTAGACGAGCAGGCGGTGGCTGGTGATGAGGACGTCTGGGTACGACGGGATATAGACACCGATACACAGAACGAGTCACAGAGCTGAAGACCAGCCGCTGTCTCAGAATAACACTACAATAGAGTTTAGCTCTAACATCATACTCTAATAAAGAGCTCACGGAGGGCTTAATGAGTGGAACTGGGACAGGAAAAACACAAACATGTAAAGATCATGGAGTTAAAGAGCTTTGGGAACCACTGCTGGAGCTCCACCCTGCGTTCCAAAACTTTTCTTAAGACCCCTTTGTCGACTTCCCCTCGCCATTTCCACCTGGTTTAATCCCTGTCGCCATTTTAAGGGCTCAATAGTAATAATAATAATTATTATTTTTATAGCACTTTTTCATTTTGAGTTCAAAATCTCAAAGTGCTTTACATATAAAAGATCAGAAAGCCCAAACTAACTATTTATGATCAAGCACATTAAAGAACCAATGTACAATCACTAATGAAGTGACTATAAATATAGTGTTAGTACTACGAATAATGAAAAGTCTATTTAACAAGATAAAAGACCCAACAGCTATGAATAGGCTAAATTAAACACGTATGTTTTTAATCTGGATTTAAAAACACCTATAGAGCTATAAAGCGTTCCTAATGTTCTCTGGAGCACTCTTCCAGAGTTTAGGGGTGATATAAGAAAAACACACTGGCTGAGCTGCGAGTGATCCTCAGGATTAACAGTAGACCTGCCTCAGCTGAGCGAAGCGCTCGGGATGGGCTGTACTGCTTCAGAAGATCAGCAAGATACGCCGGAGCTAACTAGACTTTAGGAGCAGAAATTTTCCGGACAGGGTTCCTTTAAAAAAAATTCTGGATGAAGATTTGTTTTGTTGAAACATGAGAAATGAAATGCTTCATTTAAAAGAAAATCAAACATTTGATTTACTTTATAATAGGGTTTTAATAATTCAACGTCTCTATCTGTCCGACAGCTGATTTAACTCCATTACTTTATTCTGCTATGTAATTAATAAAACTAGCTATTTATCAAGAAAGTAAGTTAGCAGAATAATGTAATGATGTTCCATCAGCTGTTAAGTAGAGATGATGCCGTTGGAATAATATAATTATCATCCTATTTATTAACTTTTTAAAATTTATTAAATATTAACTGTTAACGTCTGCTTTGCTGAGCAGTTGGAGTAATGAAACTCACTTGATTCTATGCTAATTGGGACACTAGCTAGTTAGCTAAGACCAGACCCTATACGTTCTTCAAAGGTAATACAACTACAGTGACAACATTGGGCAAGTTCTTTAATCCCTATCGAGTAACACACTCCTACTGTTGTGCTGCGAGTTCACACTTATATTATGCCCTTTCCGAGGGGAAGTTGTCGAGCGGCACGTTGAAAACGGTATTAAAACACGAAGCCAGAGTATCAAAGCACTACAGAGTTCAGCTCCAACACCACAAAGACCATCTCAACAAGTGAAAATGCCTTGAATGTAGGCTATATATCGAATATGTCTCCTAATAAGATAAAATGTGTTACCTAGCACTTTGGACGTAAGATTATTCCACCGATTTATAAACACTTGCACTTATTTCAAGTGACTTCTCGTTTACAATTACCACGCCCACAAGGTAGGTGATTTTGTTTGCCTTAAATATCCCAGATGGCGCACAAATATCTAGCCAAACATCAACTTGATGTGTAAAATTTCCATCTCAACAACGTAACATGCAACCACAGGCACCGGGACGACGTAAAGAATAAAAAAAAAAACATTTAAACAGTCAGCTTAAATAGACCGACTGATTTCCGAAACATTTTAACTATTTTTCATTATTGGAACTGTTTTTAACTCATAATAAATAGACAGGTGTACCTATTTTTGGGCTACGTTCCAAAAAAACATTTTTGTCATTGCCAAAGCAGAAACTATGGACAGCTTTCTCCAGATGTGATTGGTCTGTGATGTTTTTGTGGATGTGTAAGAAGAAGAGAAGGTGATAGAGGTGTTATTCTGTCATTTTTGACCAAGGGCTGTTGATGCCTACTGGAGAAACCGTGCTCAATGGTACCCTTGGACACAGTCAAATACGGCCATTCGACTATTTGCTACTGTAGGTGGGTTAAAGGACTCAAAATGTTTTTCTTCTGTTACCGCGACAACGCAGATACAAACAAATATCAATTTCCGAAAATAATGTAAACCCCTTTGCCCACCCCGTTCCGGCGCCAATTCATGCAACTCGTTTGCCAATTGGTCAGATGGCACCACGTCATTTTTGACCACTATTACATTTTTAAGGCGTAAATTATACACATCATGCCGCATGTTTGTGTGCTATCTGAGATCGGAGTAACAAAAGGTTCTGAAAGCATGGATCGGAGTTAGCGTGTTGGATTCAGGCTGGAACTAAACTCTGCAGGGTGGATCTCCAGGAAGATGGTGGCATTAAGATGTGAGCGTCTAGATCAGCTTTTACTCTGTTACTCTGAAAATTCTGAAGCATGTCACCCCGGAGGCAGTTATTTTTTTCCATATGTGTCGGATCCTATGACAAGGTCTTTCAGAATTCAAACCTATTCAGAATCAGCTCATATTTGAAGGATGGATGGACCCGCAGGCACTGTCTGATCAGTGCTGTTCAGATTGTACAATCGCACACACACAATCATGTTACAGGTTGCTGTGCTAACACACACACACACACACACAATTCACTGTATGTTACAGTCAGTGCTTTTCCACCATAGGCACAAAAGACTGTAGAAGTCTCACACTCGTGTGCACTGTGGTCAGTTATACACTCTGTGGTTTAACCAGTATATTTAGTCACTTATTAATAAACTTTGCACATTCCTGAGGGCAGCTACACAAGTCGGACTGCCACCTACCGAAACGCTGCCACCACTCAAACGCTGCCACCTTCCCAAAACGCTACCACTATCCCAAAACGCTGCCACCTTCCCAAAACGCTGCCACCTTCCCAAACGCTGCCACATCCCAATTTCTGCCTTTGTTTTTTATATTGTTTGTTTATTTCCTAAGCATCTGTTGCTTTTTATTTATTGTCATCCTGAAGCTCGTAATTATTAGTCTGCTAAATATTATACAAGTACGCCTAACTATATGTACAGAAGTTTTAGTTAAGAGCTGTGATTTTCTTTAGTTGTACATATTTGCATTTGACGTTTCCGAGGAAGTGATCAGGTTCGAAACATGTTGTACATATATACATATATACACAAACACACACACACACACATACATGTAAGGTAAAGGTGTAGGAGGTCTTTGTTAATATGATCATGTAGCATTTTTGCAATTTGAGAACAAAATGTCCCCAATCAGGGCCGGAACGAAGGGATACATTTCCAGCATGATAATCTTTCAACTGAATCTGGTGGTCTTTAGTACATCTCGGTATCTGCTTCCACTATCCCATTTTTAAAGAACACAACATTAAACCAGCAGCAGTACCAGGGTTTGATTATTCAGTGTGGGAAATATTGTTAAAAAAAAGACTGTTTAAGAGGATAATCAAAGCTTTCTCTGATTCTCACCTGCATGGACTCCACATTAATAATGTAACTTTCATTATTGTATATCTTCATACCAGTATATAGTCAAAACCCTATCTAGAACTATGATGAGAAATCATGGTGACCTGGATTTTTGTGGCTTTGACTTCTCCAGGGGTGTCACGGGTGGAGGGCCACCGCAGTGTTTTCCCAGTTACCCAGTCAACAGAGGCTGTAACGTTCCAAACATAACGTTCCTGCAATGTTCTAAAAACATCTGCTATAATAACGGTTTGCTTCACAATGCTATTAGAATGCTGCTCACACGACGTTCCCAGTTAGACAAAAACTAGCATTAGGGAAACATTAGTGTTGGCGTTCTTACAACTACAAATGTAGGAACATTTACAAACGTTATATATGAAAACGTTCTCAGAACACCCAGAAAACGTGACAGATTGAATGTTCTTGGAAGCCAAAAGCTTCTAGAACCTTTTTTAGAAAACAATCTGCAACCTAAAATTGTTAGCTGAGTAAACATGTAAACAAGAATGATCTAATTCTTGAGTCCTTCATGAGTCAGATAGGGTTGTTGTTTTTAAGCACGTATATTGCTAACACCTGAAGTTCAGTGGTCCTCCAGGACTTGAGTTGGACATCACTGTCTTACCTTAACATACATTTAACTTACATTTAACCCGTCTGGCTGACTTTTTTTTATCCAAAGCCACTTACAAGTGACACACAATCCAATTCAAGCACCAAATTGAGGGTTAAGGGTCTTGCTCAAGGGTCAACAGCGGCTCTTTAGAAGTCCTGCTACAACTGCCCTTTAAGATAAAAGTCCTCCCCCTGCACCTTGGAACATTTGGTGACGGGCCGTGGAATATTTACGTCTCTCTCTTTTTCTTCTTTTTGCTCATTCAAGCGCAGTTATTTAACATAGGTATTTGTGTGTTGTTGTTTTAGTTTTATCCTAAAAATGCTTTATTTAACTCGACAAATCCTGTTTTACTTGAATTTTTAATTGTTAGCAAAAGCAATAGTGGTTTTTCTTTAGTAATCACAGCTGTGGGTTTTTTTAAATGTATATTACTTTTACCTGTTTTAAATGCACACTGCATGACAATGTGTTTCATTAAAGCAGAGATCTTTAATCTTATCCACAAAGGAGCCACACTCAATAGTCATTGCTCCTGCTAGGCTGGAATAAACACCTGCAACCACACCGGTTCTTTGTGGATATGATTGAAGAACCCTGCGCTAAAGTCTCACTTAAAGTCGTACCATAAGGCCGGAGTTCTACTTGAGAGCGGCATCGTTCTCATACTTGTACTGCGTACCTTTTGTACATCCGGAGGATTAAAAGCGATATCCACTAGAGGGCAGGCCAGAGCCCAAAACATCCCTGTTCAGCAGGTTTCCATGGCGACCTGTGAAATGTTTAGCGATTTTCCAACTATTCTCCGACACACATTTGTCTCAAATCGCATACTACCACCTTACATATAGAAGTATTTACTAATCTTGACGATCCAGAAGATTAGCACGTAAAACAGACTTTTCAGTAGGTTTGTAGGCTACATGAGATTAAAAAAAATAATAATAATCATTCAAACACTAACTATAGAAAAATCGGTTAGTGTTAATACAGAAAAAACTGTCCAAAATAGTACATAAGTGCTATTTTGTTCAGTCTGTTGTGGACATCACAAGTCACTCAAGCGTGCATTTTCTGTACAGTCCTATTAGCTCGCCAGCTAGCATGCTAATTATCTGGCTTAATAACGGACTTGCGTGCTAAATATCTAACTTGCTAACAAGCCAGCAGAGTCAGAATGCAATGCCTTCTGGGTAAGTTGCACTCCTGAAGTCCCCAGTGATGAATAAGGAAAGACAACGAGGGTGCATTAAAATCAGGATGAATGTTTTTTAATGGCCCTCGATAACCATGGCAGCATCGATTCATTGTGCTTATTTGTCTTTTTTTTTGTTTCTACAAATATTCTTCAAGTTGCGAAAATCCAAATGTGCTGAATGCAATCAAAACCGAGCAAATGCAAAGTGGAAAATATTTTCGATGGATGTATTGTGGAATATTACGTACAAAATATACCCATTGTGCTACAGAGTTCATTTTTATTTTGTAATTAGAGCCGTGTATTGATATTATATCAAATAAAATTTGTTTCGTAAAATATACTCGTAACTGGACAGTGTTGTTTGAGAGCCATTTTTGTCCCTGCAGTTAACACCAATAAGCATGCTGTGTGCCAAAGACGTAGTCAAGATTTATTAAAGATAAGTCATTATTTCAAAATAAAAAAGGCAACATTTTGGGCTCGTATGTCAAATTTCTTTTTAGGAATAAGCCATTACTCTGAGATAAAATGTCAAAATATTGAACGTAAATGAACATTTTACAATTATAGGTAAAAATTTGATGACATGCCAAATTTTCAGTTAATATCTCAAATTAATAACTTGTTATACCAAACGTTTTGATGTTTTTCTATCATAAAAACTGCCAAATCAATATTTAATGAAACGTTGCTGACCTTGAACCTGGACCTTGATCTGTTAGCTTACCTACAAGTGACACATGCAATGGGAGTAGTTTAATGTAAAGACGATTCCTTTGAATGGTACGTGCAAAAATGCATGCGAAGTGAACATTTCTGGTTCATCTGTCTATATCTGTGTAGACTTCCTGATTTTTTGCCACTTAAACGTTCAAGAACGTTTAAAAGATGTACAAAAAAAAGCTTTGCTTTAATCAGGTTATAAAGGGTTGGAAGATTTATGAACATGATACCTAGCTAACCACAGAGCAAAATTAATCGTCCACATCAAAGTATTTATATTTAAGTAATATTTGCATGTGTAGTATCATAGTTTGCAATTAATACCTGGCTGTATATTAATCTTCACTGTACACCAGTGATGCTTATGTTACCTTCATCTCAACGCACTTCATGTAATCTTTAAACTTTAGCACTATAAAGATTCACAAAGGCCAGGTTGATTCAGGTGATTCTAATTTAGTTTTTTTTTTTTATCAGTTATTGTTGACAACACATGTGGTAGTTGGGCGGGAAGGATATGGGACGGCAGGAAAGGCAAAGGGGGGTAAGTATGTTACATCTGTTATTCGCAACAATTCCTCTGTATGTTTAAATATCTGTCACTCAAAACAAAAAAAAAGGTACGTTTACATCCAACTTTTTGTTCAACCTTTTTTTTTCTAACAACTATGAATGTGTTGAATAATCTGAAAAGTGTCAAGTCTTAAAATTCCCAAACTGACCAACAATGTTTTTAAATGAAAGGAACTGATTAAATGCTGCCATCTTTATTCATAAATGCGAGAAAAACAGGGAACCAAGAAAGTGTTTTAAAATCAGGAAGCAAGAGATATTTTTAGCAGGGCTGTAGAGTAACATCGGTCACTGATTATTTTCCAAAGTAAAAATTTACCAATTCTAGCTTAAAGCCATTAAATTAAGGATTTGCCATTGAAAACACATTACATGCATTACATATCTTTGCCATGAGGCTACTTGCACCGATTATCAACTACCTTGTTGTTTACACAGCGAACACATGTTGCATCACAGCGGAACACTGGAATTATTTTGTCTATCTCTTTTAGGTTGTCTTCCCACTTATCCTTTCCACTATCATATTTCCAAACCTTCTGAAAAACAAAAGCTTGTGGACCTCTGCGGTTCTTGAACATGTTTAGTGCCGGGATGATGCTGTAGGGTTTGTTGGGCGTCGAGCAGGTGTTCACACAAGGAGAGTTGTACGTGTAGAAAACGTTGCAGCCGTTTGGATCTGAATTCAGAAGGGTTTTCATGAGCGGGTCGTAGGGAGCTAACGTTTGGGACATGGACTTAATCAGCAAGAGGTACTCAGAGTGGTAGTTGGCGGTAGTTTTCGGGATTGGTTTGGGTCTGGCACCAATCAGCTGCTGACCTTTGTAAATATAATCTAAATCATTCATGTCCTTTTTTACTTTCTGTTGATCTCTATCCTGCGAGAGGAAGTTGTTATCGAGGACGGCATCTTTGTCACAATATCTCGCTGGAACATTGATGGCCAGAGCAACCTGATTATTACCATCTCCATACCTTAAAAACAACATGGAAGACAAAGGAAACAACAAAACAGGTACACGAGTCGCAAATGTGTCACAAAAATCCCTTTAGTTAGATCAAATCTTTAGTTAGTTAAAAGTCTTGATGTAATGACCATGAAAAAATATTACAATTTGCTCATAAACCTAGTGAGGCTTTTGACAGACTAGCAGTAGGTATCAAAATATAAGTATTGCTATATTGGTATATACATAATCTACTGTTAGCTAGCTTTACATCAGCTACTAGATACTAACTATCTAATGTTAGGCATTTAGCTACGCCAGTTATTTTGTCGTTTTGAAAAGAAAAGTATCATTCTGCAATAACCTTATTAATTAATCAATCAGTTCTAAAAACTAAAACATGGATGGAGTGTTTTTTTGCATCTTACGTTCCATGAAGAAACTTGATGATGTTCTGGAGATTGTCAATCCCCAAAGCAGGAGGGAGCAGGATGAGCAGGACGAGTCCCAGCGCTCTAGAACCCACCTGATCAAAGCACACATGAAACATCACCAGCTATTAGAACACACTCCTTAACTTATGTTTGACAGTAATGCACATTTTACAAGGATAAATAACTTTTCTTAATTAAAATATGCATTAAATAAACACAGGATATTGGCTATTTTACTGCAATACAACTTGTAAATAAATAATAATTTGCTGTCTAGGTTTAATTCAAATTATAAGCACTTTATCCTGGTCAGGGTGGTTTTTGAAAATATGTTTTCAAAACATGAGCCTATCCCAGGAACACTGGGCGCAAGACAGGAACCAACCCAGTGGGGACACCAGACCATCGCAGGGTATCACACACTCATTCACACCTAGGGGCAATTTAGAGTACCCAATTCACCTACCGGCACGTTTTTGGGAGGTGGGAGGAAACCGGAGAACCCAGAAGAAACCCATGCGGACACAGGGAGGACATGCAAAACTCTGTACAGACTGACTATTACACACACAACTTACACACTTAATTTTCGTAACTTACCATCTCGTCTCTCGTTGGGAACTGCAGCGGAAGTGAGAGTGGGGATGCAAACTTCAGCCCTTCTCAGCAGAAAGTGCAGCAGATGGAGAATCTGATGCAGATTTGTACTGATCATGACTCCACCTTCTTTTCAAAGAAAACTTTTTTTTACTTATATCAGCTGATTGGTGTTATTGCTGATGCAGTAAGTCCTCTGATATATAAACCGAATAAAACCCATCCATGTGGAGATTCATGCTTTGTCTACCAAACCTCATGCCAGTTTAACTCTAAAGGAAGATCAACTTTTAAATTGAGTTCAAATTGAGTTCAAATCCCAGCACCACCAAACTACCACTGTTGAGCGAGGACCTTAACC
>JAOUQW010000047.1:5257642-5271872 GCA_028565825.1 Olivaichthys viedmensis | reverse complement strand
GTGCAGCGGAGAGTGCTCACCGCGGCTCCTCCTGAAGTCAACAATCATCTCTTTTGTTTCATCCACATTAAGAGATAGATTGTTGTCTCTGCACCAGTCTGCGAGCCGCTCCACCTCCTCCCTGTGTGCTGACTCATCATTGTTCCTGATGAGGCCCATCACTGTGGTATCATCAGCAAATTTGATGAAGTGATTCAAGCTGTGCTTTGCAGCACAGTCATGAGTCAGCAGCATGAACCGCAGTGGACTGAGCACACAGCCCTGGGGAGCTCCGGTGTTCAGTGTGGTGGTGCTGGAGGTGGTGTTGCCGATCCGGACGGACTGGGATCTCCCAGTCAAACAATCCAGGATCCAGTTGCAGAGGGAGGTGTTCAGGCCCAGCAGGCTCAGCATTCCTGTAAGATGCTGTGGGATGATTGTGTTGAATGCTGAACTGAAGTCTATGAACAACATTCTAACATAATTGTCCTTTTTGTCCAGGTGGGTCAGTGACAGGTAAATGGCAGAGGATATGGCGTCCTCTGTTGATCGGTTGGGGCGGTATGTAAACTGACATGGCTCCAGTGTAGTGGGAAGACTGCTCTTTATGTGTGTCCCTGATGTCTAGAAAGTGTCCATGGATTTTCTGAGCATAGTTACGCTTCACCTCTCTGATGGCCCGGGACAGCTTGGCTCTTGCTGTGCTGAGGGCTGCCTTGTTGTCTGACCTAAAGGCAGCATCCCGGGTTTTCAGCAGCACGCGCACTTCTACAGTCATCCATGGTTTCTCATTCGCACGTGTGGTGATGGTCTTGAAGGAAGTCACATCATCTATGCACTTGCTGATGTAACCAGTTTACAGATGCTGTCTGTGTGCTCAAAACTGTCCTGAAGTGCTGAGATGGCCCCCTCATGATTCGGGCATGTATTTATGGAAAATGTTTTGGGTGAAATAGACTTTCATAACTTGTTAGTTTTAGACTAGTAGCTCCGGTGCAAAACTAAAGAAACAAACGTCAGATACCAAACATGTCTTGGCTGATCAACTACATTTGGGGTGAGTAGAAAAATATGTAAATTAGATTTTTCACCAAACTGTTTCTTTAAGCATAAGTTGGACTGTGATGTTGAGCGTGATCTAGGTAGATCTAGGTCAAAGATAGTTGTACAGAACAAAAATGGAACAATAGGTGACAAAAATCGCATATGTGCAAGGCTATAACCATGCACAAACAAAAAAAAAATGCTTAGAAATTAATAGCAGGAATGAGAGTCACTTTTATAAAGGCACTTGGAATGCATTAGGGGAACGTCCTATACAAAATTCACCAAAATGTGATAAGACTTGTCACACAAGCTCACTGCATTCCAAGGAATAAAAATCAGCTAATACTTTGACCTAACATTGACCAAGCAGCCTCACATTAGGTTCCTATGGGTTTTTTTTTTTTCACTCCATGAGACCCTTGGTGTGAGCGGTCACCACTCCTCCCTCAAAGCTCTCAAATAAAGGGACTGCATCTGTTTCCCTCTGCTGCTGGATGCAGGAGCTCGACCTGCAAGATGTGCTGAAGAGCCTTCAGACTGGATTAGTTTCCCATTATAGCTACATACCGAGAATGGGAAAAGTGCATGCGAGGGAAACGTTATACTTCAGGTAGGTTACAACTTTTTTTGACATATCTATCTATAAAGTATATTATATTTTATAGTCTTTATCTATTATATTACTTCTCCTGTACTAATGCTTCTATATGCTCAGTATATAATTTATACGCAATGCTTGTTCATAACTAGAGATTTTTTATTTTATTTTTAAATAATACATCTGACCCTGTCAAATGTACAAATCTGCATATGTGTCATTGTTTTTATTTATAATGTCGAATTGATCTGCCTCACCACCCAACGCCAGCCAAAACATCATATTTAAGAGAAAACACATAGCCACGTGTTGCACGTACTAAATCAGTCATGCCTACTTCTCTAGTGCGCGTGGTAGACTGGCCAGATCTGCGCCTACGTCACAAACTAGCACGCATACTAGTGTACTAAACAGTATGGCGGATAGCGTGTGTCAGGTAGACACACTATTTAGTACGTAGTGGACTCCTGGGCTTAAAAAAACTAAACAAAGCCCCGCCCCTTATCCCGCCTTCGCCAGTCACACGTTCTTGGATTGGCCGATGGAAATGTGTTTGGCATGCGCGTCCTTTCATCTGATTGGCTGACACAACACATGATGCCAGTGGCCCCGCCCACTCCATGTCCCCGTGCAGGAAGTAGCTAGCATGCTAAGCCGCCGCCCCGAACACCGGAACATTAACCGCGGTTTTTAGGATTTATAATATACATGGCCGTCGGAACTCGTCGTTTTCCCGCCATGTTTGGTGTTCATTATATTGTGTAAAGATTCCGCCGAAAAAGAGAAGACGGTTTACCCCTTACACTAGGGATTTCTCTCACGTAAGTACGCTAAGCTAAGCTAAGCGCGCGCGGCTGCACGTTAACCGTTTGCCGTGTCGCTTCCGGTATTTATAGCTTCACGAATTGTCGGGAGAATGAAAAAGATTTATTCGGCTAAGTCATTGAAATAAGACTTTAAATAAATGTTACGTTAGAACGTGGGTGTTTGTTTTTATTCGGTTTAATTAAAGGTCTGCCTAGCTGAGGGACGTTATCGCCTTGAGTGCAAACTAACGCTGTGGAACAACAGCCCGCCATTTTCCCTCTGGTCATCTGGTTGATTAATTACTGGTTAAACTAGGCGGATGTATTCATATCCGGACCGAGTGCCCTTGTGCAACCATAACACACCAGTGCACATTGTCATTGCTCTGTATTACTGTGAATGACAAGGAAGTGTGTGTGTGTCTCTGTGTGTGTCTCTGTGTGTGTCTGTCTGTCTCTGTCTGTGTGTGTGTCTCTCTGTCTGTGTGTGTGTGTCTCTGTCTGTCTCTGTGTGTGTGTGTGTCTCTGTCTGTCTGTGTGTGTCTCTCTGTCTGTGTCTCTGTCTGTGTGTGTGTGTGTGTCTCTGTCTGTGTCTCTCTGTGTGTGTGTGTGTCTCTCTGTCTGTGTCTCTGTGTGTGTGTGTGTGTCTCTCTGTCTCTGTGTGTGTGTGTCTCTCTGTCTGTGTGTGTGTGTCTCTCTGTCTGTGTGTGTGTGTGTGTGTGTCTGTGTGTCTCTCTGTCTGTGTGTCTCTCTGTGTGTGTGTCTCTGTCTGTGTGTGTGTCTCTGTCTGTGTGTGTGTCTCTGTCTGTGTGTGTGTCTCTGTCTGTGTGTGTCTGTGTGTGTCTGTCTGTGTGTGTGTGTGTCTGTGTGTGTGTGTCTGTCTGTGTGTGTGTGTGTGTGTGTCTGTCTGTGTGTGTGTGTCTGTCTGTGTGTGTGTGTGTGTGTGTGTCTGTCTGTGTGTGTGTGTCTGTCTGTGTGTGTGTGTGTGTGTGTCTGTCTGTGTGTGTGTGTCTGTGTGTCTGTCTGTGTGTGTGTGTGTGTGTCTGTCTGTCTGTCTGTCTGTGTGTGTGTGTGTGTGTGTGTGTGTCTGTGTGTGTGTGTGTCTGTGTGTGTGTGTGTCTGTGTGTCTGTGTGTGTGTGTCTGTGTGTGTGTGTGTGTGTCCTGTACCTTCAGCTTCATGGCTGAATCCCAAATGACTTCCTGTTGGGCATTTAGTGCACTACGCAGGGTGCATTTTACACACCCTAGTGCACATATCTTAAGAGTAGAGAGCCCGACTCTCAATCCCAATTGGACACTATATAGATAGTAGGTAGTAGCCATGTTACCCTATTTTACCCTGTACCCCTGTTACGTAGGGCATAGGAACTGTTACTTTTCTTTCTTTATTTGGGATTGGGCCCTCCTGTTAAGTGTGTTGGCATGCTAGCGAGCTTTCTCTTGCGTACTGTGTAGGGACTAGGGTCCCAAGTAGCGCTCCATTAGACACCTATAGACTATATAGGCATCTAGTGCACTAGACACCATTGTTTCATTATTTCAGACGTCCATCGATGGGGAAGAGGCGAGCGAAGGACCGAGGCAGGAGTCCTAAAGAGGACGTCTCTACAGACCTGACAGGTGCGTGTGACGCTCTCACTTCCTGAATCACGCCATGGGATGCGTCATGTGACTGCCTCGTTCTGCCCGCTCGTCCTTCAGGTGCGGCCTGCGCGCACATCCGTAAAGGAACAGACGCCGGCTGGCTGAGGAGGACGGGCCTGGAGAAGAACTGGAACACGTGCCAAGGGTGCGAGCAGGAGAACGAGAGCGAGCGCGAGTCTCAGCCGGAGAACCAAGACGGACGAGAGACGCCGGCGATATGGATGTGTCTCAAATGCGGCCACAGAGTGAGTGAGGACACCTGTAGCTCCTTATTACGCATCTAGTGCACTACATAGGGTGTAGGGGCATTATTACATACCTTAAATGTAGGGTGCACTTATATGGTATATGGAGCAAAATACCTAAATGGCTCCTTAGTGCACTACATATGGTGTAGGGGCCATTATTACATACCCTAAATGTAGGGAACACTTATAGGGTATATGGAGCTAAATACCTAAATGGCTCCTTAGTGCACTACATAGGGTGTAGGGGCCATTATTACATACCCTAAATGTAGGGAACACTTATAGGGTATATGGCGCTAAATACCTAAATGGCTCCTTAGTGCACTACATAGGGTGTAGGGCCATTATTACATACCCTAAATGTAGGGTGCAATTATATGGTATATGGAGCAAAATACCTAAATGGCTCCTTAGTGCACATCTAGGGCACTACATAGGGTGTAGGGGCATTATTACATACCTTATGGTACCACCCTCATATGAGGAAGGAGTAGGATGTTGAATCCCAAATAGCTCCCAATTAGAAGGCTAGTGCACTAGATAGGGTACAAGAGCCATTATTTCTTTCTCCTATGTAGTGCACTTGTATAGGGAGTAGGGAGCTGAACCCCACACGATCCCAGTCGGACACTAGATAGGGTTGTAGAAGCCCTTATTTCATACCCTAAGTAGTGTATTTATATAAAGAAGCAAAGCAAAAGAAAGAGGAGAGAGTGATTGAGAGAAGGGGAGCCCCACGGTGTGCACTCGCACTGTATTTGTGAGTTTAAAGCAGAACTGCTGATTGGTCGGCTGCAAAAGCCGATAGTGACATCATCCAAACTGACAGAGGTTCCATCCATGTACTTCAAAGGGAAAGTTTTTGAACTTTAATCTTTTAATATTTAAAAAAAAAAAGGGGAGATTTTTTTGAAGATCTTTGAAACGCAGTTCGGGCAAAATTAATTCTCAAAAAAAGTGTTATGAGAAGAAGAAGAACGATGCGGTTCTCGCCTTGCTAACGCTGCAACTAGTGCACTACGTAGTGTTTAATGTAGGGTTTATAACAGGTATATTATTAATACCAGTGTGTGTTAATGTGTGTGATAATTCTCAGTCGTGTGTTCAGTGAAATAACTCTGATTACAAGTAGAAATGAATGTAGTCGATTAATCGCAGCCGTCGCCACGTTTCACAATTAAAAATAAAAATAATTGTTTAAAACGTGTTCAGGGTTGCGGGAGGTTCTCGAAGAACCAACACGCCGTGAAACACTACGAGACGCCGCGTTCGGATCCGCACTGCCTGGTGCTCGGCCTGGACACATGGAGCGTGTGGTGAGAACAGTAACACTACAGTTATATATTATACCATGTTAGGATGATATGATGATGATATAAACTATTCATTTCAATCCGGCACATTTATTTAATTTAATATATATATATATATATTTTTAAACTGTTTGTGTTTCGTGAAGGTGCTACATCTGCAATGACGAGGTCCACTACTCCAGCACGGGACAACTGGCGCAGCTCGTCTCCAACATCCGGAAACAAACGCAGCGCGAATCCGGACCCGAATCCGGACCCGGACCCAAAGCCGCCGCCACCACGAGTAAGTGCCCTAGTGTAGCGTGCGTGCATGTACGTTTTTCCCCAAAAATAAGGTTTTGTCTTTCCATCAAGTACTGTTCTGTTGAATATTCTGAAGCGGACGACGTACCATAGCGTACGCCATCGTCGTTACCGTAGTACCTTAGTATGTGGTTTTTGGACTAGTGGCCAGTTGTCATAGTAACCGAGAAAGGATGCTTAGTTGGCTAGCTAACGCCGCTTACTAAATAGTACGTGCCGTTTTAACGTACACTAGTATACGGTACATTTTATAATTCTTTATGCATCTTTATTCTCACTGAATGTGTTCAGCAATCAGGACTCACTCTGGCCTGAGCGGTGGCTGGGATTGGGTTCTAAAAGCACTTTTCCGCACTTTATTGCCCCTTTTTTTTAAAGAAGCAAAGGAAGAGAAGACGACTTCGGACGGCACCGCGGAGGAGAGCGTGGCTGAAGAAGAGCAGGTCATTAAAGAAGAGCAGAAAGAAAACAGGAAGGGCACGAAGCAAAGCGGGCAAGAAACGCACGTGCGAGGCCTCGGTAACCTCGGCAACACGTGCTTCTTCAACGCCGTGCTGCAGGTTAGCGCATCTTTTATACCCTATTTATATTCATATTTCTGTGTAAGGATGTTTATCATATTTGATATTTGGGTGTTGCGTCAACACAAGCTGTTATAACCAGAGCACGTTATACGCCATAATGCATGTCCTGATGCTATGTAGGCTAATTCTCATGCTCTGATGCACAAAAACGTTAAAACTTGTGTGTTTCAGAATCTGTCCCAAACATGGCTGCTCCGTCAGCTGCTCGGTGATTTAAGGGACGAGGAGAAAAGTTTACTGATCACGCCATCGCCGTCCTCCCAACTGGTACGTCCCACGTTTATTTGCTAATGCTACATTTAACGTTAAGCGCATTACAGTGGCGCGTTTTCGTCATGATGACGTCATCAAAAGAGCGGCAATTTTCTTTCCCCAACATGTCTGCGGTATTTCGTCATTGAGAGCTTAATTTTTTGGATTGTTTTTATTTAAAATAAATAAATAATAATAATAATAATTTAAAATTTATTTTGGAAAAATTCCCTCGGTTCTGTCTGTCACGTATCTTGTGCAAAGTCCACCATGTTTACGAGTAAATTCCATGCGAACGAGCCCACTGTGGTGGTGTCGTATTCAACACCTTCAGAAGTGCGGTTAGCGGTCGATGCTAAGTGTAATTACAGTGGGATTTTTAGTAATTTACTGACACATCTGAGGTAAATGTTGATGTTCCTGATATTTTTGTGTGGTTTTTAGTGTCACTGTGTCGTTACATTGCCCGTATAAAAGAGCTAGCTCGTCAAATCGTTAGTCATTCATTAGCAATTGCTGATTAGCATTTGCCTAGCAACAGCGTTGTTCCACTCAGATGCACTGTTCAAGGCTTGGACTAATAGCGAAATTGGCTGAATAGACAAATTAGAGCCAGGAAAAAGAAGGCTCAAGTGTGTCGTTTCTCGTTCCCAGGATCCTTTGCAGGTGCGGCTGCCGAGACCCGGCTCTCTCACTCTGGCCATGTGTCAGCTGCTTCACGAAATCCGGGAGAGCAAAAAAGGCGTGGTGACGCCGCGAGAGCTCTTCACGCAAGTGTGTAAAAAGTACGGCCTTGAGAAAGGGAGTGCCTGTTTTCAAATCTAGTTTAGTGAAGTGTCTTGACATTTTTCATATGCGTGTGTGTGTGTGTGTGTGTACGCGCGTGCACGAGCAGGGCCGCAAGATTCAAAGGCTTCCAGCAGCAAGACAGTCAGGAGCTGCTGCGCTACCTGCTGGACGGGATGAGAGCTGAGGAGAGCGTTGTATGTGTGCTAAAGATTAAATTGGGTCACGAGAAGATCCTTGGTTGAAGATGAATGGCCCACACTTTATATGTACATAAAACTACTCTTATTCGTATTTAAATAAATAAATAAACAAACAAAGTCGGGACTCTTCGAGATGCTGGGCAAGTTAACGAAAGCTAGCTGGCCACGCTCGAGAGTTAAAAGTAGCTTAACGACATTAAAGACCTTTTGCTAACAAGTAATGGCTAATTATAAAGAAGTTGGCCGACACAATTTGTTCTCGTAAACAATTCTTTGGAAATATCTTTTCCCCCCCAAAAAAACAGACAAGAAGCAGCTACACTGCTAAACTGGGTGAATTAAAAATACATATTTTTTTGCCTCGTTTCCGCCACCGGTGCGCCTTTACGTTGTGCGTGTAAACTACTTAACGGCTGTTTACTAGCCAGCTAAATCGTTAGCCTCATAGCACCAAGGAGTCTTCTTGTTCAGTGTTGAGTTTCACACTAATACAATTCCATTTGCTATGTTTGCTAATATGCTAATGCTGTCTTTCCCACCAACGACGTGTGTTACCCGCAGCGAGCGACCGCTGGAATTCTGGACGCGCTGAAAAGTTCGGGTGAAAATTCCGAGGCAGAGCGAAAGAAATTGGCGAAAGGTGAGTTACGCCATCACGCACCCTGTATGCTAATGCTAACGCTAAGGCTTTTATAAGCAGAGCAGCGTATGCGCTCTAATTACGCTACGTACTTATGCTAGTGCTAAACGGTGTACGTTTTCTACTGCTGTGTACATGAATAGCACATGATCTACACAAATATGGCGTACATGATCACAGCGATGTGTATAATCACACCCCGGTCTGAATGTGTTGGGGTTTTTTCTAGAGTACGCGAGCAACGGCGCGGCTAAAAGCTTTGTGGACCGCGTGTTCGGTGGAGAAATGATCAGCACTGTGATGTGTATGGCGTGCAAGACGGTTTCCGTGGTAACCGAGGTGTTTCTCGACCTCTCGCTGCCCGTGGCTGATGAGGTAAAATGAAGAGGGGAGTGTGTGTGGGGGGGGGGGACATGGTCATCACAGTGGTGAACAGAATTATGGGATTCAATGATGCCTAATTTGTCTAAAATGATGAAGACGAGCTGTCCTTGTACATGGACGGGCTTAAGTACCTGATACAAATCTGTTCATCCTTTTTAGGCTTACAGGAAGAAGAAGGGCGGTGCTCAGCGGAAGAGCAGCGAAAGCGAGGAGAGTGGGCGGAGCTTCGAGACCCCTCTGACCAATGGGAACAAAGATATGCCGACAGGCGTAGGAAGCAAGTACCAGCAAAAGAAGGCCAAGAAGCAGGCGAAGAAACAGGCTAAGGTACTAATACAACGACTGAGCTGTAAGACACGCCCCCTTAAGCTATCCAGACACGCCCCCTTAAGCTATCCAGACACGCCCTCTGACTTCTGTATATTAACTTTCTGGCATTTACAGACCCAGAGGCATCAACAGAAACAAGGCGCAAAGCTCACGTTGGATACAGTGACCAATCAGAACGAAGACTGCGCTCCGGAAGCCCCGCCTCCAGGCACGAACTACCAGCCGGAGACTGAAACTGAGGGCCTGGTAGACGAGCCCATTAGCCAATCAGAGCCCGCAAAACAGAATCAAGAGACTCCTGGTGATGACGAGGATGAAGAAAGAAGCGACGGACAGAGCTCCGCCTCTAATAGATTCATCAGCCTATCGGAAGAAGGAACGGAGAAGCAGGAAGAGGAAGATCAGGGCGAAGAAGCAGAGCTAACCAAGAGTGTGAGAGCGCTGTCAATCTCCGAGGAAAGGCAGAGCTCAGAGGCGGCGCCCGAGGCGGAATCAGAGGCGGCGCCCGGGCCGGAATCGGAGGCGGCGCCCGAGGCGGAATCAGAGGCGGCGCCCGGGCCGGAATCAGAGGCGGCGCCCGGGCCGGAATCAGAGGCGGCGCCCGGGGCGGAATCAGAGGCGGCGCCCGGGGCGGAATCAGAGGCGGCGCCCGAGGCGGAATCAGAGGAGGAGTCTGAGTTGGAGTTGGGGGCGGAGTTAAGGTTTGTAGTGGTGAATGCGGATCCAGAGGCTGCGTTCTCCACTCTGGCCAGCAGGGCGGCGCTGAACACCTCAGAGAGCTCGGTGGAGTTGAGCCTCCATCAGTTCACACAGGTGGAGCAACTGACGCACACCAACAGCCTGCTGTGTGTGACCTGCAGCCGGAGAGCCGCACACGGTACACACACAGACACACACAGTTAACTCGTGCTCAACTCCCTATATGTCACACTTTCCATCACCATCTCTGACTTGCTATCTCTCTTTCTGTCACCTGTCTCACTCTTTGTGTGTCTCTCTACCTGTCTTTCCCACTCTGTCTTTCTTTGTTTTTTGTCCTCTGTGTGTGTGTGTGTGTGAGACAGGCGGTAAGAAGAAAGTGTACACGGAGGCACTGAAGCAGTTGCTGATCTCGTCCCCTCCTCCTGTTCTCACTCTGCACCTGAAGAGGTTTCAGCAGGTAACACACGCGCACACACACACACACCATAAACACAAAGACAATATTGCAATAACGATTAACAATATATTATGTAACCCTAGCACATGGTACAGTGTAGGGCAAGAACACGCACACGCACACAACTACAGTTTCATTATGGAAATGGTGTATCATGATCTTGTGTGTATAGGTGGGCTACAGTGTGTGTAAAGTCAACAGGCACGTTCAGTTCCCTCAGGTGTTGGATCTCGCCCCGTTCTGCTCTGCCAACTGCAAGGTCTGTCTGTCTCACTCTCACTCTTTCTTTTCTTGTCTCTCAAGCCAATTAATAAGGCCATGCAGAAAGAGCGCCCTTTCTAACCCGTGTGTGTGTGTGTGTGTGTGTGTGTGTGTGTGTGTAGGGGATGGAGGAGGGACAGACGCAGGTGCTCTACTCTCTGTACGGTATTGTGGAGCACAGCGGCACCATGCGCTCGGGTCATTACACGGCGTTCGTGAAAGCCCGACCGCACCCACACCCCGACGCCGGCCTGCAGAACGGAGATGCAGCAGCGCGTACGTCCGCTCTCACATGGATAGTCATCATTATTATTATTATTATTATTATTATTATTATTATTGGTTGATGCCTAATGGGACCTCTTGGCCGTTTTGTGTTGCAGCTGAGGCGGCGCCCCTTAAAGGCTCCTGGTTCCACATCAGCGACAGCAGCGTGCAGCCTGTAGCAGAGGCCAGAGTGCAGACTTCGCAGGCCTACCTGCTCTTCTACGAGAGAATCTCCTAAAGCATGTGTCCCGGTCTGACACGTCCACGCACTCACGAAGCGACAAATTCGTCCTTACAGAACTGCTGCTGCTGCGTAATGGGTCAAATCATGGTTGTGAAAAAAGGTGGCATTCCCCTGTAGCTGGGCTGGTGAATAAAGGATTGTGCCGATTACCGGTTATTCAGGGCTTTCTAATGGCGTTTACTTCCTGCCCAATTGGGACTTGTACGTGAACCCAACAGCGAAATCTGGAAACCTAAAACACAAATGTCATGCGCGCACTTGTTTTTTTTTTTTTTTTTTTTTTAAATTAGGAATCATTATGTCTCACTGTTTTTAAAAAAAAAAAATTTATTTACACGTTAGCATAACTAATTTACGTGCGTTTTAACAGCTCGGACTCCTAGAGCTCAGTTTGTAGACGCTGTGAAGTATTTGCTAACCGCCACATTACCACGACTACTTCATGTGCACGAGGGAAGTTTATTATTATTATTCATTATTTTCTCATTTGTCGTCGTCTTTTATTTTTATTTTTTTAGTCAAAAGCCTCAATTTATAATCGTCTGCTCTGGCAGTAAATCTGTGATTTCGTAAACGGACCGGGGGAAATTGCAAGCGAGTAAATCGTGATGCACAATCGAACGTCGCGAAGACGTGAATTCATAAAATTCATAAAATGCCGCTCGCGTTGTTGCGTTTACACACAATTCCTTTGGACAGGGAGAAAATATAACTGGAGCTTTTTGACGTATCCGGCAGAATGGTGCGGCGGCGGGTGGGCCGAGGCGAGAATGCGCCCATGTTAAACAGGGAACACCTCAGACTTGCGTAGATTTTTACAAAAATATTTAATTTCCTGCAATTTTATATGACAAAAAGTTGCTTAATAAAAATAAAAAACCGATTCACCGCGTCCTTGTCTTGTAGTCTTTATAACTTCTGTGTAGGACTCTGTCTAGATCACAAAGCGTTCGTGCTACACATATTTTTATGATGTTTACCTTATTACTTTATTATATATTCTATTATATAAAGACTTTTATTTATTATTATTTTTTTTTTATATATATATATATATATATAAGAAAATAAATCAATAAAAAACGAGTCACTTGAATCGGAAAGATCTGAATCGTGTTTGGTCTACTGAACCGAGTGAGTCACTTTACAAGAATCATTTCGCGTCACTGCGCATGCGCGCGCCACTAAAAGCCCTCAAGCCAGCCGGTGTGGTTCACTGCGCATGCGCGCGCTAGCCCTCAAGCCAGCCGGAGTGGTTCACTGCGCATGCGCGCGCTAGCCCTCAAGCCAGCCGGTGTGGTTCACTGCGCATGCGCGCGCCACTACAGCCCTCGAGGTTCACTGCGCATGCGCGCGCCACTAAAAGCCCTCAAGCCAGCCGGAGTGGTTCACTGCGCATGCGCACTCGGCCGTTAGCTGCGACGATGCCGACGGTCGGCGTTAAGCGGGACTTTCTCTTCCGCGCTCTGGGAAGGACGTACAGTACGCTTGTGTTTTATTATTATTAAACCTCTGTAAATATCAGATACCCGAGTTATATATAAATATAAATATAAATAAATAATAATAATAACTGTATGGCCACGTAATCCAGCCAAGCGTTAGCAGTGCGTTAGCTTAGCATAGGAAGGGGAGACGGCTAGCATAGCGAACTAGCTAGCAACCGTCACTGTAGAATAAGCGTGTCTGTTTTGTGCTGTAGAGAAATATTAATCATAAATAATAATAATAAATAATATTAATAATAAAACGTGTTAAAGTGCGTAATGTTCTTTTTTTTTTTTTAAAGCCCGGTTTGAGTTTTTGTGTTGCGGCGATTGCGTCACATCATTTGGGCGCTGACGTCATCAGAAAGCGCCCAATACAGACATGGCTCAGCAGTCTTCATTATGATGATGATGATGATGATGATGATTATTGCTGCTGTTGTTAGTGTTATGTGATTAATAGCAAGACATTTAATACACAAATAAGCGTAAAGGAATTGGTCAGTAAAAGCCCCACACACCTCATGTTAAAGCGTAATCATTGGGGTTCTCTGAACAGAACCAAGCTGTAAGGATTTGAATGGGATGGGTGATTTGATATGTTAAGTGTGGGCTGTATATGTGTAACCCCATAAAAAGGTGAGCTGCAGAACCACGCTTGCTGGCAAAGGGGCGCAAGCGCTCACGAGAGACGAGGCGTTCAGCCACTTTTACGTACTTTTATGGTTCAGTGAGTAAGTGAAGATGTGCACGTTTTAAATCTGCCGCACCGTTATTACATTGTTTTTGTTTTGCAGCCGATGACGAATTCGACGAGCTCTGCTTCGAGTTCGGCCTCGAGCTGGACGAGATTGTGAGTAGCCGATCACGGGTCGCGGAATATGTCGCGATATTTTTACGATCTTCGTGACGACCTCACGATTTGCAGTCAGCAGACTTGGACGTGACTTAACGTATTCACGGTTGTGTTCTAAAGTGGAAGTTTTGTCGGTTGTTTCCTGGCCGTTTCTGTGCATTCAGACGTCGGAGAAGGACATAATCAGCCGCGAGCAGGGCGACCAGAAAGCCGAGGGAGCCTCCGAGATGGTCCTGTATAAGATCGACGTCCCGGCCAACCGCTACGACCTGCTGTGTCTGGAGGGACTCGTCCGAGGACTGCAGGTCTTCAAGCAGATGTGAGACACACACACACACACACACACACACACACGGTGTAATTCACTGATTTAACATTGTAACTGGGATTTGGGATTCAGCCTAACTTGAATTTCGTGTGTGTGTAGAACGGAGGCCCCACGTTACAGGCGTGTGAGTCCTGCTAACGGTGACCGACAGAGGCTCATCATCACCGAGGAGGTGAGTTAAACTATAGACTTAATGAACAAGTGCCCTACTTTAGTGGACACAGTGGACTGATAAGGCTTTATGATGGTGTTTGTGGCCTATATAGTGTATAGGGAGTGTGGTTTGGGACGCGTCCACAGTGAGACGTTTATGATGGTGTTTATGTGGCCTATATAGTGAATAGGGAGTGTGGTTTGGGACGCGTCCACAGTGAGACGTTTATCATGGTGTTTGTGGCCTATATAGTGAATAGGGCGTGTGGTTTGGGACGCATCCACAGTGAGACGTTTATGATGGTGTTTATGTGGCCTATATAGTGAATAGGGAGTGTGGTTTGGGACGCGTCCACA
>JAOUQW010000047.1:5225115-5235918 GCA_028565825.1 Olivaichthys viedmensis | reverse complement strand
ACAAAATCAAAATCAGTGCTAACTGATTGAAAAAAAAGAAGAAAAAAAAAAGAAGAAAGCGTAACCACAAGATTATCCTTTAAGTCATAGCTAGCTAAATCATAGTATCTATGAAAGGTACTATTGTCACTTAATGTTCTCACAGGGTTAAAACAATGAAAAAACACAAGATAATAATAAAAGAATTTTTATAAACAAGATATTAATACAATAAACATTTAATAGTTACCAAGAATTGAGTACTTCCTAAATGAATTTGGCTTCAATAAACAATACAAAACCAATAACAACAAAAAAAAATTAAAATTACAAATGACCAAGCTGTTTTAGACATTTTTTTTTCGTGGGCAAAATTGGTGCCAAACTGAATTGAGAACTTTGCGTAACAAATATAAAAGATTGAAGAAAAAAATTGTGTCTAGCTAAAAAAAATTATAGCTTGCTAAATTATTGACTTTCATTTGGCATAAAAAAATACTGAAATTGAAGTAAACAATGACTGATTATTGAAGAAATGTAAATTTTGGGGGACAACAATTTAGAAAATTAATATGATAATACAAAAATACGTATAATAGTTACCATAAATTGTGTCCTTCCGAAATTAATTGTCATTATGATTCAATTGGCAAAGAAAAACATCAATCCTTGAATTTAAATAAAATTGACTGATCCAGCTGCTTTGAAAAGGTTTTGTATCTGTCAAAATAGCTGAATTCTAGGTAACATACCTCAATTAATGATACAAAAACAAATTAAACATAATAAGATATTAATAATTGAATATTTATGGTAGGTACCTTGATTTGAGTACTTGTCAATGTTACTAAGACAAGAGAGTACACAGTAATAAACAATCCTAAAAGATAAAAGTAGTTTTAAATACTTGGATAAGAATAAAACTTAATCTCACCAGTCACATACTGTACATCAAAGTTACTGAGATACATTGCATAAGAGATACTAACATAGATGTGAACGACTCATAAATCATTCTAACTGTGCATATAATTCTTAGGGAAAACATTTTAATAAACTTTAATAATGCCATATGAAACTCCAATAAAGCACTATAATTCTGTGATGACTTTTAAAGATTGTGTTTTAAGTACTTGTCATGTCTTAATTATATATTTTGTTATTTACCTGAAGAGACAGAAGCAAGTGAGAGCCAAAGTTCTGCAGAAGAACCGTGACAAGATTCTTGGAACAACCTACCAGCTGATTTCCTTATAAAACTGCACGACAGTGTGCCTAAGAGAATTTATGCAGTTTTAAAGCCAAAAGCTGGTTATGCCAAAAAATTATTTGTTTTAGTTTATTACTGTTTACTTTTTTTTTTTTATTCAGGAACTTTTAAATTTCATTATTTTTAAAAGCATTTTTGCTTTACAGTATTTCTTTACATGTGCCTTTACATATCTCTCTATCTCTCTCTCTCTATATATATATATACACACACACACACACAAATATTAATCAATATACACACTCTTGTTTGGTATTTGTTAATAACAAAATTTGCATAAAGTAAGTGAGACACTTCTGACGAACAGTGATAATGTTAACAAGTCATCAAGAAATTCATTATAGTGCTTTACTCGAGCTTTATAAGCATTATTAGCGTTTATTACAATGCTTTCAAAGCATATTGCAAAGAATCATGAGCACAGTTTTAAATCATGGTAGTCTCGATACATACTAGGACACTTGAATACTTGCTTAGGATACTAAAATAAATCAGTAATCATCGTGACAGATGGTGAGGTTTTAATGCATAGACTTACACACAGGTATGACATAAAAATTTGTTACTAAGATATTTTTTAGAGTTGTAAACTTAAGAAATCCTCCAAATGTCAGTTGTGCTTTTGACATGACCCACAATGCCTCATTTCAGTTAAGAAGGGTGGGTTAGACCTATAATGTTACCACTTAATCCAAGGAATTTGCATTGTTGTTACTAAGACCTGGGCTGCGTTTTAATACCGTTTTTAACAGGCCCTCGTCAACTCCCCTTCTCTACTTCCCCTTGTTCGAATCAACACTACCATCTTAAGGGCTTTTTCATTACTTTATCAACTCAAGTGAAGTGTGGGATAAAGTTGACATCATTGTAGACTCGAGGAGCACCACTTAACTGGGGCCATTTCTGCGATCTGGCACAGTTTCCTATTCGAAACAGCACAAAATTTGGCAGCTGTTCCATAGAAGTAAACAGAAGCAATGAAATACTTAATTAAATACATATTTTTTAAAAATATATCATTTGATTTGCTATGTTCAAATCGGTTTTTAAGACTGAGACTCCTGCTTTAAGGGAAATTAACTTCACAATCGTGTGATTTAACCGATACACACTTCTGAGTGCTGAGGGGTAGTTAATGAGGGCGCCGTAAAAACCGTATTGAAGTTGTAATAAAGTAAGAGAGTTGAATTTCGATGGATTTCAACATCCAGTTAGAAAAACGGAGATATTTATGGGGTCTGGTTGGAAATTTAAGTTCACAAAAAGGCCTATTATTTAAGACATCATAATGTCTTCTTGATAAATCCTTTTGGTTTAAGGTTTGATTGTAATAAAAATAGCATTGAGATTTCCATTTTTGTTTTAGAAATGTAAATGGTATTTTTTTTTGCCAGTAAAGGAATATATAAAATATAAATTAATTTATATTATGGATATTTTCTGCCAAATATACAAGAACAGAATCAAATTCCTACGTGAAACATAGCAAAAACGTTCTTTGGCAAAACATAACATGTTGAGTTTTTTTTTGTTTTTTTGTTTAAAAAAAAAAAATCCTTCCAGTTGCATACATATATTGTGTACAATCATATCCCTTCATAAAACATAAAACATTAAACGTAAGAACGTACATCATTTTAACAACATATTTCAATGGTTCATTAAAATTGAATAACTGTATTATCGTATTACATTTCACTGAGTACAGTCTTTACGGTGTGTGTATACAACGCCAACACACTGTTCCTGAAGTATTAACACAGTTGAACTGGTTTACATTTGAGGCTTAATTCGACATAAATAAATACATTTTGTCAATTTGAGGCGTTTCTGTAAGTCCACGCTCTGATTTGCTTTGCAGATTTTGACATGTTTGAGGCTTTTTTTTTTAAAACATCAGGCACCTTTACATAAGAAGAGTTCAAGAGCTCACAGTTCCAAGTCCTGGCCAACACACAACACACACACACACACACACACACACACACACACACTGTATATACACTGAAGAGATGTCAAAGATAAAAGGTGCAATGATTACTGAAACTTTTTTAGTTCTGCTTTTCAAAAGTCCCCACTTCGTCTGTGCTCATAAGGTCCCAATATTTCAAATTAAACTTGACTTCATAAACACACACACACACACACACAGACATGGAAGTAGGTTATAGACATGAGCATTTTAAAAACAAAAACAAAAAAGTCTTTCCGATGCTGTTTTAGCCTGAATGGAACTGAAATATTGAGGCATAAATAATCAATAATGAACTAATTTACAATGAATAACCTTAACTGTTAACTGTACATTCCCAGTTTATTATAATTCGTAATGTTATTTTTTTTATTTTTTTTAGCTTATCCAGGACATTTTGGGCCAGATTTAAAGAAACAATTGACAAGCTGGTATATCTGTTTGGTTTTTTTATGAACACAGTTTGCCGCACAGTGTTAGATCATCGATCACAACGTTATCATGTTATTTTATTTAGGCCATGTTGAAACGGTTACATGAAATGTCGCTTTTTTTTAATTGAAATGGATCAAAATAAAATTCATTTTAGCTTAATGAAGTGGTCATGATTAGCGGACTAGCATACCTCTGTCAGGAAGTTGCGTTATTTCGTGTGGTTTAGCAATTAGCAATTTTAGCAATGCTGCGATTCATTTGAGTAAAATGTTTTATAATAATACGTCGCATTATTCAAACTCAACTTGGGTGTTGCGCTTGAAAAATCAGCTTCTTTTAGCATTCTGGAATTCTCGTTAGCTTGCTAGCCATCAGTTTCGAGGAGACGTTACAGAAACGTTTTCAGATCGTTTTAATACGGGGTAAATGCTGAGTACAGCTATCCACAGCGCTCATCTCGAATTTCAGTCGCGATAAGGAAGCTTTAATAGGACGCGTTGGGGAACTAACGTTGATATAACAGCTGACGGCCAAACTTTCTCTTTTAATTAAAATCACTAGCCAAAGTGCTAATGCTGCACCAGTAGTATAAAATTATTGGATCCGTTGGGGTGAATCTAATTTTAAATGTTGCTGAAGGGTTAGAGAAAGTGCCAAGAGTGCAATTATCTCAGCACGCTTTCCCCAAAATTAAGTAGCAGAACGCTAAAGGAAGAGTTCTATCCAAAATACACAGGCTAATCTTTTTTAGAGCAACGCTGCTGGCAACTGTTGCTGTAAATTTGCGTTTTGATAAAGATTAGCTTTTCTTTAATAGTAAAATTAGATCGTCAGTGGCTTCTAAGTGGGCAATTATATTTTTTCGTCTCTCATCAAATCACAGCCAAAGTTTTATCATCACGTGAATATTTTCACCTGTCAAGATGTTTTGAAAAAAAAACAAAAAAAACATTTTTGTATTCTTTCCTACGTCAATGAAGTGCATAGCAATTGCATCCCCTTAAAGATGTTTTTCTTCCGTGTTCTGGTCCCTGGTCATATTGTGCAGGATTCATTAGCCATTGCATGAAATTGATGTCAGTTCGCTAATATGTTAATTTTAAGACGCATTTTTAAGAATATTTCCAATATATCTCATCGCCTTAGACTACTTGAAATGGCCATCATTTGAAAGTTGACCGTTGCTAGGATTGCTAATAATCATTGCTAGTGTATCATGGGCATTAGCGAGCATCATCTTATGGTTGCACTCTATGTTAGAGGTGTTAAACGTTTGTGGAGTGTTTTGGCATTAGTTTGGGGAACGGCCGAGCTTGTTAAAATGTTAACGCGTTACCAAGAAGGGCTGGAGGTCCATTACTGTAGCATTTTTTCCCTACTTTTTTGGGTTGGATAGGGTTTGATTTGGTCTTTAAGGACTTTAAACATGTCTCTTAATGTGCAACGAGCTACGAGAAAGAAGAAACAGGAAGAAGGCCATGACTCTGGGGACCCGATACTACAGAAATGAAAATGCCCATAAAATGGAGACTCTATTTTTAAAGGTCGAGTTTGGCCTATAAAGTGCAGCTGCCGTAGTAAAAGGATGTAATTGTAATGCAAAGTTTTGGGAATAACTGCTCACACAGTCCAAATACAACGGATGCGGGGAAAAAAGAAAAAAGAAGTCATAAACCAAATCGAACGAATTCATTAAGAAATGAGCGATTGTGAAATGCTGACGGAGATTTTACCCACTTTAGTGTAGCGTTTTTACAGGTGTTAATGGGTATTGTTGAGTATTATTGTGTTTTTTTTGGTTTGCTAGGATTTAGGTACTGGAAACAAAACCATTTCAGTGACATCTGTGAAACATTTTTTGTCTTTGCTTTTTCTTTCAGAGTTTTCCTTTCGGATGGCTTGGCTCTCACCATCGTGACCAGAACCTTGTAGCTGCGGTAAAAATGCTCCCTTTTCATTTAGAGAGAATGGGTTTGTTGTATTGGTGTTAATGGAACATTGCATGTTAAATTCTCACTCTTTTTACCTCAGAATTCGTAACGTTTGGCATTACTGGATTGCGATAGCTGTGTTTAATAGTCTCTGACTTTGACTGGTGAAATGGCTGTTAGCATAGCTAGTGTTGTACCTGTTAGTTTAGCATTATTTAGGCTCTTTTGTTAGGTATTGGGACGCAAAACCAAGTTCTGAAATGTTTGAATGGCGTCTGGGAAACAATTTGTTTTTCCACTTGAATGATCGCTTTCTGACACTTGCCGTTCAGAAAGCTTGGGCTCTCTTAGCTTTGACTTGTAGCTATGTTAAATTCTCCATCTTTTTATCACAGACATTTTTTGTTCAGAAAGCTCAGGTAGCCACATTTAGCCTTCGTTTAGTATTGAGGCAGGTGACTACGTTAAATTCTCTCTTGGACGTTTTGTTCAGAGCGCTTGGTTTTGAGTGCGAGATTGGTGTAGTGGTGCAAACGACCATTTGCAAAATATTAGAGTGACAACGTTTGAACCAATTTTGTTTTTCATTTGTAAACCACTTGTTTGAGCATCGTATTGGTGCTAATGGATCATTGTAGCATTGTAAAATTCTCTTTTTTGTTCAGAAATTTGGATTGCTCCAAATTTGTTACAATTGTTACTGTAACATTGTAGCTATGTTGGATTTTCTCTCACTTTGTCTGAAACTTCTCATTCCTAAAGTTTTCTTTTAAAGCAAGAAATAATACATTTCTGAAAAAGCTGGTATAGTAGCTAATGCTGAGTGTTGTGTCATTGTTACTGGAATGTTGTTGCAATGTTAAACTTTCTTTCCCTCTCTCTTATGGACCTTTGATTGTATCAGTGCTAAAGCTACAATTATTATTGGGTAGCGTTGCTAATGCTGTATTGCTAATGTGTATCACTAATGTATATTTATGTTACTGGAACGCCATAGCTATGGTAAGCTATGTTGTGTTGGCCTTTTCGTTTGGAAAGCTTGAATTGATTGTATTGGTGTTCCTGGCACGTTAAATAGTCGCCGCTTTTGGCTTCTCGTTGTTGTTGTTACCCTGCGATTGCTTGTTGCTTCGCTCGGTCCCGCCCCTGGACGTTTCCTGCAGGAAGAGGCGGGGCTTGCAGAGAGACATCAGGATGCGTCGGTACTCGCGCCGGAAATTCTGGTTGAGCAGCCCGTAAACGACAGCATTGAGGCACGAGTTGAAATACGCCATAAAGTAGCTGACCACGAAAAGCCAATCGGGGACCAACGGCGCCACTCTGGGTGGATCCACAGCGACAGCTAGGCCAATCAGATTGAGCGGTGCCCAGCAGACAGCGAATAGCACGAAGACGACAAACATGGTGAGGAAATGGCGGAGCTCGCTCGGCCGGAGACGGGGCCTCGTGTCGCTAGCCACTCGCCTTCTCACGCTTAGCACTAGCATCCAAATTCGCGCATAGCAGAACACAACGACGGCAATGGGAAACAGGAAGTGGACGAAGACCACGGCGAAGGTGTAGCCAGCGCTCGCCGTTTGGCTAAAAGTGCAAGAATACACGCGAGGATCGTAGGTCAACGAGCCCAACGTGAGATTGGGAAGGATGGCGACACCCGTTAGCGCCCACACGAGGGTGATTAGAGCCAGCGTTCCGCGGCGGCCATACACTTTGGCGTAAATGCGGGCGTGGCAGATAAAGCAGTAGCGATTGAGGGCGATGGCCGTGATGTTGAAGACGGAGCCGATGACGCTAGCGCCCATGAGGAAGCCGCTCACTTTACACTCGGTCTCGCCGGGCAGCCAGCTGGAATGCAGCATCGCGTGAAGGACCAGCGGGTACGGGTAACATACCACCAACAGATCGGCCAACGCCAGGCTCACCACGAACGCGTTGCCTGTAACACACACACACACAAAGATGTAACGCATAATTAAAACACATCAATAAACATTATATGTAACAAACGCACACTGTATAATTATTCCTAATACTTCTTCTTTTTTTATAATTATTATTATTCTCTTTAAGAACTTTAAGAGTTAATTCAGCCCAAACCACTCAAAGTACAGACTTCAAACTGCGTTTTGAAGGTCTTTTCAGCGAGAATTAAGGAATCTAGTTTTGATTAAAGTCATAATTTAAATAATATTTTAGTTTAAAGTTTGAAACTTTCCCTTTGAAGTACATTGACATGTCTGTCAGTTTGAATTCCAACTGCCACTGGTGATGTCACAATGAGCTTTTGCAGCCGACCAATCAGCAGCTCTGCTTTAAACTCACACACACACACACACACACAGAATGCAGGTGCACACTGTGGGGCTCCTCTTCTCTCCCTCACTCATACCTCTTCATTACTCTCTTCTTCTCTTTTTATTCGTTTCCTCCTTCTTTTCGTTTTCTGCTTATTTTTCATTATTTCTTTCTTCTTTTTCTTTCCTTTTCTCCTTCTTTTTCACTTTCTTCCTGTTTCTCACGTTTTTCTCTCCCTCATTCTCTCTTCTTTTTCTCTTTCTGCTTTGCTCGCATTGTCTTTCTTTCCCTCCCACCCTTTCGTTTATTTACTTTCATTCTTTCTTGCTTTTCTTTCTTTTTTCTTTCTTTCTTTCTCCCTCTCCCTGTCTTTTTCTTCTTTCCTTCTTTTTAATCCCTCCATCACTCTCAGCTTCTTGTAAGCACTGTGTACTTCCTCATGGAAACACAAATCTAGTTTTTCTTTATTATATTATGTGATATAACCACAAAGAGAGACACACACCCTTATTTTATTTATTCATTCCATAATTCTTTTGAATATTTCAGTTCATTCATTTATACCAGTTGCCACGCAGGCACTAATTGGCAAACTATGCTTAGAAGTGGGTCCTACCTCTTTTCTCCAAAGCACTTTCAGTCCGCATGCGTGTGCCTTATTAATGTATCAGCCTACCTAATGAATGCACTTACTTCTTAACATCATAACAGATGGGGCGTCGTTATATATTAAATCGTGTAAACAGACAATATAAATCGAACATTTTAAAAGGCCTATTATACTGTAAGGCAACAAGGTAATATAACGTCTTTTAGGTTCGCATATTAGTAGTGCTAATAAAGTTTTTAAAAAACAATAAAAAACAAACAAAAACAAAAAACGGAGGCATGTCCATAGGATGCAAAAGCAGGTAAGCGGAAATGCAGAAAAACTTTAAACTACAAATCTCTCCCAGACTTACCTTGTCATAGACACTATCTACTATGAAAAAAAGCGTTTTGGTCTCCATAAAAGCTCATTATGCGGAAACGGCTTAACGTGTTAAACCAACGACATAGAAACAAAGTTCTGCTTATGACATTTAAAGCTCTAAATGATTTAACTCTGGCGTATCTTGCTGACCTTCTGAAGCAGTACAGCCCATCCCGAGCGCATAACTACCTGATCTTGCTGATCTTCTGAGGCAGTACAGCCCATCCCGAGCACATAACTACCTGATCTTGCTGATCTTCTGAAGCAGTACAGCCCATCCCTAGCGCATAACTACCTGATCTTGCTGATCTTCTGAAGCAGTACAGCCCAGCCCTAGTGCATAACTACCTGATCTTGCTGATCTTCTGAAGCAGTACAGTCCATCCCGAGTGCATAACTACCTGATCTTGATGATCTTCTGAAGCAGTACAGCCCATCCCGAGTGCATAACCTTTCAAGTTAAGCTTTTTCCTATTATAAACGTATTATAAAGAAACATTGATCTGTCTACTATTAAAATAATAATCCCATGACCTAAATATACTAAATATTCAGAATTTCACATTAAGCTGTTTCCTTATAATGAGTTTCTATGGAGACAAAAACATTTCATGTTTTTTTTTTCTTTTACTGTTTTGTCCTTCTGGCAGTAGACAGTGTTTATGACAAGTTCAGTGTGTGTGAGATTTGATATTGTTTGTATGTTATTTTGGTACATTAACCACGTGAAGCCTTTTTCATGTTAAACGTTTTAGAACGTCCCTATAGAGGGTTGCTGTGAGTGTCTGCAAGGAAAAAAGCTGGACTTTTCTGTAATTAGGCTTTTTTTTCTCGCATATCCAAAGGCCATAAGGTTGCCTTTATGGTAGATCTGGCCGTGATGTACATAAATGTTTGGTAGGACATCACCAAAGATAACCACAAACACAACACTAACAATTCCACTCGCAAATTTTCGAGCTGTAGGCGTGGGGGTAGTTGCCGTTTTTATAACGTTTCTATGGTTTTTAATAGTCGGTTTTATTTTAATGTGCATCAGCTGTCCACTCAGCTAGCTTCCTAACATAGTATGTAAGGTTACATGCTAACACTACATATAATTCATATTCTGTAATGATGCTTGGTTACTATTTCATAAGTTTTCATGCAGGGTAAACTCGATCGGCAAATCGCAAAACCCGATCATATGACATCACCGCAATTGTTTACCTAACGTTAGCTAGCTTTCTAGTGAACTTGGCTAGCTACTTGATATCAGATAGCTAATGCTGGAGAGGTAACGTTAACATTAGCTAAACTAAATGGTTAGCCTGTAAATGTTAGCACGGTGCTGTGTTTAGTAGCTGGCCAGCTTAGCTAATGTTGTTCTTCTGCAGAACTTTGGCTCTCACTTGCTTCTCACTTGCAGAAGACATAAAATAAATAAATAAAAATGTAGGGTGCCTATACGTTTGCACAGTACTGTACATGATCTACATAACACACACACATAGACACACAATAATGTGTCTGGTGCACACACACACACACATACACACACACACACACACTTAATATATTAATCAGAAGCATTTTTATTTTATTAGCCGTGACACACTTTCTAAAAGCCTTGGCCAATCAGACAGGCTCTGCTTTATCTATGTGTCATATGATTGGACGATATTCAGAATGGTTTAAATAGTGGCAGTCGCAATGCTCCAGTTTACTAAATAACCATTCACTGCAGGGTGTATATTTTTTGTAGACAGTGTGTATGCACACTGTGTGAGTGTGTGTGTGAGTGTGTGTGTGTGTGTGTGTGTTAACAAGACTGATGAGCCTGTTGAGGTCAGACAGAGTTCAACACAGCAGTAGAAATCGAAGCCCACACACCCTCCAACCGCACACTGCCCCCCCCCCCAATTCCTACCCACCAAACCCCAAAAAGCAAGCAAAGCAGACACCAAAG
>JAOUQW010000047.1:5186229-5196834 GCA_028565825.1 Olivaichthys viedmensis | reverse complement strand
ACGTTCTCTGGAGCACTATTCCAGAGTTTAGGGGCGATATAAGAAAAACATCTTCCACCGGCTGAGCTGCGAGTGATCCTCGGGATTAACAGAAGACCTGCCTCAGCAGAGTGAAGCGCTCGGGATGGGATATACTGCTTCAGGAGATCAGCAAGATAGAATAGAATAGAATAGAATAGATACGGCGGAGCTAAAACCATTCAGAGCTTTAAACGTCATAAGCAGGACTTTGTAGCCAGTGTAGCTTGAATAGAACCCGGGTAATGTGCCAGATTAAGGGGTTAATTGTGTCTGACTCGTCTGTATGTGTACCGATGATCCTCCATGATAACTATTAGCTATTAACCCATAGCATTGTAAACACAATCCCTGTGACGCAAATGCTCGTTTTTCTTTAAACTCATGCACACTCGAGGACTGGTTTCACACTTTGTTGATGTCACCAAAATGCAGACTTGGAGGAAGAGCGCAGGTCTTAGAGCACTATTAGGGGCACGCCCTAAAGCGATAACAGCAGCCAATGAGTGCGTGAATCGTCCTTTTCTGTGTCGACTACGGTCCCTTGCTTAGCCTTTGTGGTCACATGATCTAAACATGTGGCGGCCACCATGGCAGGGAGACCCGCGCTATGCAGAACAAACTGTCTCATTCAAAGCCTTCGAAGTCATTTTACTCTTTAATAAATCATCGCTCTTTTGTCTCTTCTTGTCCTGCTCTCTCTTTCTTGTTTGTCTTTGTCTCTCTCTCTCTCACTCCCTTCCTCTTCTTTCTATATCTTCTCGCTTTCCTTTTCTCTCTTTCGGTCTCTTTCACTTCCTGTCCATCTCTCATTCTTGTCTCTCTCTTTCTTTCTCTTTTCCACTCTCGCTATTTTGCTCATCGCTTTCTGTCCTTCTCTCTTGTCTCTCTCTTTTCTTTCCTCTTTCCGCCTCGCTCTGTCATTTTCTCTCTCTCTCTCTCTCTCTGGCGTGTGTTTATATCACACTTCTGTCTCGGGGTGTGAAGAGTCCATTAGAGCGTGTTTGACCTTTGAGTTCGCCTGAAACCCAAAGGGATTTAAACATCATGGAGAGAAAGAGACGTTAAATAAGAAAGTGAGAAAACTGACATTCCAGTAAGACACACAACAGCGTCGATGTGGCTATTTAGTTAGTACACATATAGATATGTAGAAATATAATTCAGTTATGTGTATGTGTGTGTAGCACACTTCATAAAATTACTTTCGCAATGTTTACAGCCACTGAGACTGTGCTTTAATCTAAATTCCAACCCAGTCAATGTGTGTGTGTGTGTGTGTGTGTGCGCGTGTGTGTTTGTGAGTGGGAACTCATGAATTATAAACCATGGCAGCTCCCTAATGCAATGTTATGAATTTCTAAAGTGATATACAGGCTGCACCTGAGAGTATGCGGAGTGTGTATACAGTATGTGTGTGTACGTTGTAAAATCTCCATCTACACCACCAGGAAAGACGTTCTGCAAGATCATAACTAAATTGGACAGTGTGTGAAGAAGCGCACAGCTGGTTCTTGCAGTGTGGATGGTTCGTATAGAAATCAATCAAATGTTCACCACTGCGGTATGTATTACTGATTTACTCTTCATTTCCACTCTAAAGTGAACTAGCGAATCCAGGGTTCAAAAGTCTGAGTGCACTACAAAGACCCGTTTTCATGTCATCATTATTTTCATTGCTGACTGTTTTTATTTAGAAAAAATGATTAGGCCTATATTCACACCAGCAGGGGGTAGTGGCGCGTCGCTTAATTAAAAAACACATTCAAGGGTCATAGCGTTCCAATCTGAAGGCAGCTCCCTACGTAGGCAGAATTTTTGGGCAGCATTTGTACATTCCCGAAATAACGGGCTCCTTATTTTGGATTTGTTGGTATTCTTAGATTTGTTGGTGTATTGTCAGAAGTTGTTCTGTGGCTAAAATTAACAAGCTGCCAAAACACAATAATCACAATTTATGTAGCTAGCATTTGTTAGCTGCTAACTTAGTAGCTACTAAGGCTAGCCTTAGTTAGCTGTGTTATTCAGCAAACAGTAGTCTAGTAGTGTTCAGCACCAGTCATTAGTTATGGGATCAATCCTCAGGTAAGCAGATAAGCTAGCAAACAATAGTGAATAAACAAATGCAAACGGCGCAGCCAGTAGTGGCGCTAGAGGGGGGGGGGGCGAACCACACCGGACCCCGCCCTAGTCTCAGGCCCACTTCAGTCCGTTTTTATTTTACAAAATCCTTATGTCCCATAACTCCATGAAATGGAGAGAGGTGGCCCTTCAAGTGGGTTCCTGACTAACAGCGTAAGCAGTACCGTTCACTGATTATTTCTGGGATGGAAGTATAGGTAGGAAGTATCGATGGGGGCGTGATTTTCCCATCATAGCACAGGAGAGCGCAATGCGTCTACTGTCACTTTGGGTGCAAGTTAAAATAGTTGAGTTGGCAGCTTTACGATTTGAGCACTTGAAAAAAATCAAACATTAGGGAGTTCTCACCACATCCCAAACCTCCCCGTGATAACACACTCGCTCCACCCTTGGGCGCAGCACACTAAAAGCTATGGTGTATCATGACACTTAAGAGCGTCCTGAATGTGATGCCTGTCAAGGTTCTTTTTCAGTTAAAATGCTGACCAGGGAGACAAGAGACCTGCAAATGGAGCTACTAAAGCAGTATATCCATAATGGAATGCAGCTAGTGTGAGTGCAAGCAAGAATGGGCTTTGACATCCCATAACAAGACCTGGTCTGCATTAGGAATACATACTAAAAGACATATAAACAACCCAACATGCACCCTTTCATACACACATTTCTTTCTTTACACAATAAGAGGTTGTCTGAACAACTAAATATGCACTTTAATTTTTCCCTTTCGCTCGTTTGCACACACACAAATTCTTTTTCTCACCTGTGATGTGGTAGGTGACCTGGCGGTTGCTAGGAGAGCTGTCATCGTCACGCGTGTTCAGCACTGCAACCACTTCTCCAGGTGCATCGCTTTCACGCACGCTGCCGTAGTAGTGCGGCTGCAGAAACTCAGGCACATTATCATTGGAATCACCAACTGCTATGGCAACCGTTGTCGAGGACGACAGAATGGCCGGGTCGCCGAGGTCAAATGCCCAGACCGTGATACTGTGAATGGGCTTAAGTTCATGATCAAGACCTTTTAGCGTCGATATCCAACCGGAAGTGCTGTCAATCGTAAAGAAGCTCCCTCCGTCCTTCAAGTCCTCACTTCCTGATCCAAGGAGCCCGGGCGGAGCGAGGCTGTACGTCACCTGACCATTGGCCGACCAATCAGGATCCATCGCTCTCACCTGGAGGATCCTGGTGCCGGCAGGAAGTCCCTCGCTGATGGAGGCTTCATAGGTGTTTGACTCAAAAGCCGGTTTGTTGTCATTGATGTCCAGAATTTTCACTTCTACGTCTATGGCAGCAACTGAATCTATGAGTCCTTGCTGCAGTGTCGCAGTCACTTTAAAATGGAAGGCAGGAGTTCGTTCTCGGTCCAGTGGCTTTTCCAGCTTTATCATCCCGCTGTCCTTTTCCACAACAAAAACCCCATCGCTATTACTCTGCGCAGTCTGACCAATCACAGCCAAGAAACTTACTGGTAGTGCATTCTGTCCATACTGGTTCTGAAGATGCACTGTTCCTAATGTGGAACCAATGGGTGTGTCCTCTGGCACAGTGAAGGAGAAGTGTGGTTGGCTGAAGACAGGCAAGTGAGCGTCGGTCGAGAGGACGTGAATGTAAACAGAAATTAGAGAGTGGCGGACTGGTGTACCACTGTCTGAGGCTTTCACAAAAAAGGACAGCACTGATCCCTGAAGGGGGCTGAAGTTGCCCTTGGTAACTACCCAGCCACTATCAGGGTCAATATCCAGCAATTCTGTGACTTGGATACTGGCTTCACTGTATAAGCTGTAGCTGATCTCTCCATTGGTCCCCTGATCAGCATCCCAAGCCTGCACTTGTGTCACTAAAGAGCCAGGCTCCACCTCCGCTCGAACACTAGCACGGTACTCCGAGACATCGAAAAGTGGGGCATTATCATTCTCGTCCAGCACGGCAATCCGAACGTGGCAGTACGCAGTTCTTCCGCCTGTGTCAACTGCTGCGATGGACAACACAAATTCACTTTGCTCCTCACGATCCAACCTCTCCAGAGTCATTATCTGACCACTGCTGTCTATACTAAACAAGTACCGTTCTATATCTGTGAGCAGAACGTAATGCACATCTCCAAACGGCCCAGGATCAGCATCCTGAGCCCTAATCATAATGACCTTCGACCCGGCTGGCATGTTCTCACGTACCTCTGCTTCATACATGCTCTGGGTGAACTGTGGTGTGTGTAGGTTAGCCCACTCTACACGTACGTGCACCTGTGCAGTGCTGGTGAAAACGCCATCCGAAACGCTCACATTTAGGCTGATGGTGGACGGCATACGTTGTGTACGCCGCTGACCGCTCAGAGTCAGAATACCTGAGGAAGTGTCCAGCTCAAATAGCAATCGCTCATTTCCCGACACCAAACCATAATGCAGTCGGTCCACATCAGACTGATCTGCATCAGACGCCTGAATGCACATGACAAAATGCCCCTTGGGCGCAAGCTCATGAACCGAGGACTCATACAACAATTGATTGAAGACAGGAGCATTGTCGTTTGTGTCCGTCACCTGAACTGTGACATGTACCTCACTGCTAAGCGGAGGAAAGCCATTATCGGTTGCTTTGACAAAAAAAATGTAGCGCTGAACAGTTTCATGGTCGATGGAGCGAGCGGTCAGGATCAAGCCACTGCTACTGTCGATGTGAAAGTGGTCTGTGCTGTTGCTGCGGTCGGGGATGATCTGGTAACGAACTGCTGCATTTTTCTCAGAGTCTTTATCTGTCGCTTGCACCTGCAGGGCAGGAGTGCCAATCATGGCTGATTCAGAGATTACAGCTTTATAAACCGGCTGTTCAAACACAGGTGCATTATCGTTCACGTCTAACACTGCCACCTCGACGTCCACCTCTGCTCGGGCACCTGTGAGGCAGTCTGTGGCCCTGATGATCAGTTTGTGGACTGGGCTGGTCTCATAGTCCAGAGGGGCTATAATGCTGATGATGCCAGTGTCAAATCCGATGGAGAAAAGGCTATCAGGGTTACCATGTGTAATGGTGTAGAGAACACTCTGTCCTTCTGGACTGCTGGCATTAATTCCCAGAATTGGCGTGAACACTGGCACGTCCTCACTCACCTTTACAGAGTAGAATGACCGGTCAAATACAGGCATGGCCCGGTTGACAACAGTAACAGGAAAGGTGATAGAAGAGGACAGGGATGGCGTGCCACTATCACGAGCGAAAACCAGGACTTGGTATTCTATGCTGGACAGATCAGCATCAAAGGCCTGGCGTAATCGCAGCTGCCCGCTAATACGGTCCATTTCAAAATGTCCCAGCTCGTCCTGCAGGAAGTAGCTGACTTCTCCGTTTGGACCTTTGTCACTGTCCACAGCTGTCACGTGGAATATGGACACCCCTGGTTGTGCCTCCACTTGCACGGCTGCATAATATGGAAGTCCAACAAAAATAGGCGCGTTGTCATTGACATCTGTGACACGTACGCGAACAAGCGCCCTTGCAACACGCAGCCTGTCCTCCTCTCGACTTGCCTGCACTAGAAGTCCATACTCCTCTTTCTCTTCTCGGTCTAAGGGGATTCCTACTGTCTCTATAGCGCCAGAAGTGGGACGGATCCGAAACTTCCCACCGGCATTTAGCAAAGTATAGCGTAGTGGCTCGTTTAATCTGTTGCCAAGTGCCATAACCACAGCAACTGTTGTCACGTTAGCATCGTTCTCCTGAATGTTAGCATTGTAGATGTTGTGTGCAAAAGCCAGGCCACTGTCCAGTGCCTCACGCACAAGAATGGTCACCAGAGCTGTGCTGGAGAAGCGTCCGTCCGATACTCTGACATTAAAGCGGAAACGGTCTTTACCGAAGCTGCTGTTTCGGACTGTGATTAGTCCAGTACTTGACTCCACAGCAAAGTGCTCCAAACTGGTGTCAGTCAGAGAGTAGGTGAGTTCCGATAGGCCCTCTCCGTCAGGATCAGAGGCGGACACTCTCAAGGCCTCTACTCCCTCGTAAGTGGGAAGCAGAAGAACAGCTTCATAGAAATCCTGGGAAAACTGTGGTGGACAGTCATTAATGTCTTGCACATGGATGGTGACTTCTGCAGGATGTTCGGCCGATAGCTGGGGACGTCCGCTGTCCCTTACACTCACATGAAAATGGAACGTAGGTGTTTTTTCATGGTCCAATTGAGCAATGGTTCTAATGGAACCAGTTCCAGCGTCTACAGTAAAGAAACGCCTGGCATTCTCTTCCTGGATCTGATACACTAGCAAGGCATTATGGTTCCGGTCAGCGTCCGTTGCCCGTATCACCAAAGGCTCACCTGTTTCACTCAGGACCACACTGTTTAGCCCCACCCCTTCACTGATGTCGCCCCAGTAATGCAGCTGCTGGAACACAGGGGCATTGTCATTCTGGTCAAGCAAAACGATCGTTACAGTGGCGTTGGATGACTGGCCGGCCATGTTGGTAGCCGTGACGATTAGCATGTATGAAGAAACAGTCTCGAAATCGAGCACTCTTTGAGTTGTGATCACACCACTGTACTGGTTAATGCGAAATGTCCGACCGCCATTGCCGTGGCGGATTTCGTAGGTTAGCGTGGACAGGCTCAGGGCTGTTATAGTGGTTACTGAAGTTCCAATGGCAACACTTTCAGCCACCTCGGCCTGATACTCGTTTTGGGGAAATTTGGGACCTGAATTGTCAGAGAGAGTCACAGCTATGCGGACGACAGCCGTGGAAGATAGAGCGGGTGAGCCGTGATCCACTGCTTTTACGATTAACACATAGTGACCAATAGTGGATAACTCCAATTCCCGAGCCACTGAGATGATTCCTAAAATTGGATCGATCCGAAAAGTGTTCGCAGTGTTTCCTGTGAAAAGAATAAGATACAGAGGTATAGGCTAAGTATTGTAGTTATCGACAACTTCTTAAAGAAGAGAGTAAGAGCATAGAAGAGACAGGAAGCTATTTGGACGTTAACCTCTACTCAACCAACAAGGGTTAAAGTTCCTTACTTTAAGTTCATCAAAACATTTAAAATCATGGTTTCCTGGTTATCGAGGGGTCCAACTGTTGTTACTGTGTAGCAGTGAGCCACTTGTTTTTTCGGTGAAAGGAATTGCTGATATTGAAAACACATATTTTGAAACAATGTACTGCGGTTTTACTTTTTGTAAAACTGGATAAAAGCATATTATATGTATTGCGAATGACATCACGATTGTGAGGCTCCACTATGACTGAATCCCAGCCATGACGTAATTTACGAACAACACAGTCCCTCTTATGTTCTATTGCTTATATTAGAAAATGTATTGATGTTAAATAACAGTTTATTAGAGTTTACAATAAGCATGTTATCCAGATTTTGGCTGAAAGGATACGTGTGTGCGTGTTGTATGTCTAGTTGTGTAGTTGTTTATCTGTTTACCTGATTCTATACCGTAGCTAATCTGAGCGTTCTGGCCCTTGTCCTTATCCAAGGCTGTTACCGTGACGACGGCGGAGCCAAGAGCCGCAGATTCGTACACTTGACCGTCGTACATCGCCATGGTAAACTGTGGGGCGTGGTCATTCACGTCCTCAACACCAATGAGAACGCGCGCCAGACTCCGTCTGTATGGGAACTCCTGATCTTTCACCTGAGAGAAAGAGAGAGAGAGAGAGAGACACACACACACAGAGAAAAAGAGAGACAGAAAAAGCGAGAGAGAGAAGTAGACAGGAAATAAGTATAAGTAAATTTTATTGCCTCAGCGAGAAGGCAACAGACGACAATCACACACACACAGATAACATCTCTCGGTGGATTACAATAACACATTTCATCTGTTTCACAGGCTGTGGGAATATTTATGAGACACACACACACAGGGAGCGCTGAAACAGAGAGTGAGTGTGATCAGATCGATAATTAGATTGCTGCGCCGGGAGACGACATTAACACACACACACACACACACTGCTGCCAAAGTACACACAGCGGAGAAAGAGATGAAGAGCGAGGGGAAGGAATGAGAAACATGGGGAGATAGAGAATGAATGACAGAGACAGAGAGATAGAGATAGACAAGGTAAGAAAGAGGGAGAGAAAAAAAGGATGAGAAAAAAGAGAGAAAGACAGGCAAGAACTCTGGCTTTCAGATAGGATAAACAGCAAGCAAGAGAAAGAGAACACCATGAGAGCAAGAGACGCAGGGAGGCAAAAGAAAAAAGAGAGAGAACGATACAAATCAGCAGAGGGCGAGACAGATAATTAGGGAGACAGACAAGGCGGGAGAGAGAGAAAGAGAGAGGGAGGAACGGAGGTATAATATTGAGAGAAAGAGAGACACATAGGGGGTCTTTGTCTTTTCTTTTTTACCGACGATACATAGCAAAGAGACAGAAAGAGATAGACAGAGAGAGGTACACAGAGGGCAAGAGAAAGAGACAGAGTAGGTAGGAGGAAAGGAAAAAGGGAAGAAGGGAGACAGACGTAGGCGGAGCTAGCTAATCGTCTGCAAGCTAACCGTGTAATTACATGTGGTTTGGGACGGTGAGCCCAGAAGAGTCGCTAGAAAAGAGAACGTCATAACTTTGCACTAGCATATTCAGTGGCTAGCTCATAGCTAATTAGCGGTTAGCTTATCAGATTAGCACTAACAGAGGACACAGGGAAGCTAAACACATGCGTTTGGCATCCCTGCGTTTTCTGTCGGGCTTTATGCTAGCGTAGAGCCCTAATCTCATACGCTATATGCTAATCAGCCGACTATCTGACAGACAATTAGCTAGCCATCGAATAGGCTACGATACACACTACTACACATTTTGCACATAATACTGTATGAACACTTTGAAAATGAAATAAACCACCATCAAATACCATCAGGTCTCAATATAACAGATTCCATGTGTTCTAGGGTAACGTTTCTGAAAATGGCCGACGTTCTAGTAAGAACTAGATGTGAACTAGTGCTTGGGACGAGTCCGTATGTGTTTAGCGTCCCTCTGTTCTTTGTCAGGCTTTAGCTGAGACTGTTGATTTATATAGAGTGCTAACTAATGAGCTACCCGCTAATGAGTTAAGCTAGCAGACAGAGAGCTAGCTACGGAATATGCTACGATAGCGCACGCTTATCCTTTCTTGCGACTTTGTACTTGACAAGCTTCCTTGACAACTGTCACACAGTAGCGTTTCAGACACGCCCACATCTCAAACATTATAACAGCAGCGTTACCATGACGGAAAGGACATGTTGCGTGTTGGTCTCGTGGTCGAGGCGGTGCGCCGTGTACATGTGACCCGTGTTTGCGTCGATTCGGAACAGGCGCATGCTTGCGGGGTCCACGCTGCCCAAGAGGGCAAAGGTCAAACGGTGACGCTCATCACGATCCGACGCCAAGACCTGCAGCACCTCCGTATCCGGGGGCGTATCCTCGACAACCGTGACCTCGTAGGTGGGCTGAGAGAACACCGGGGCGTTGTCGTTCTGATCCAGCACGGTGATGAGGACCTGAGAGGAAAAAACACACACACACACACGGCGAATGACTATATGACATATGCTGCCATATGTATCACTATGCGAAGAGTGTGTGTGAAGAGACCCCGCTGGCTCGTCTAATTATAAAGCAAACAGAAACACTTCCGCCTCACTCGGCCTCTCAATGGCAACACGTGGAGATCCATCTGTGTGTGTGTGTGTGTGTGCGTGAGTGTGTGTATTGGTACATTTAAATAGAACTGGTGAATTCCTGTTTTTTACATGGGAAGGCGAATACCCGATGCGCTCGCTCTTCAAGTGGATAAAGAACACTGTTGCTAGGCAACTGGAAAGTACAGAGGGTACACATGAGCTGGCTAGCTACTAAGACTAACAACTTAGCTAGCTAGCAAGCACGTAGCTTACGTTTCTAAAGGCTAACGGACAATGGAAACAAGACAAGACGGTCGGGAATGGCAACATTTTTCCGCAGATGTTCCTAGTGTTGGTAAAATCCTAAAAGAAAAGACTCCGTATGACTAAAATGACACTGTTGTTACACTTAGCATCGAGCGCTAACCAATCGTCCACATTGTGTCACAACTCATGAACTCATGAGCTGTCAGAAAATGTGGAATCTACTCATGAACACAGTAAACACACAAACTAGTTTAAATGTAACATGTGTGTATTTGTGTGTGTGTGTGTGTGTGTGTGTGTGTGTGTGTACCTGTGTGTGTGTGTGTGTGTACCTGTGTGTGTGTGTGTGTACCTGTGTGTGTGTACCTGTGTGTGTGTACCTGTGTGTGTGTGTACCTGTGTGTGTGTACCTGTGTGTGTGTGTGTGTGTGTGTGTGTGTGTGTACCTGTGTGTGTGTGTGTGTGTGTACCTGTGTGTGTGTGTACCTGTGTGTGTGTGTGTGTGTGTGTGTGTGTGTGTACCTGTGTGTGTGTGTGTACCTGTGCGTACCTGTGT